>JAOXJP010184600.1:0-12387 GCA_025762735.1 Platanus orientalis
TCATAAACCCAATGAAAATGTTATAATTTTGAGCCTGTTATTCAACATTCATTAGCACCCATGTCCTAAGCCACATTCCACCCCATGTTTAAGACCTTTCTTCATCACTGAACATTTGAGATTAAACTTGACAAATTAATAATTACTTTGAGCGTTTTACTCATTTCATTCAAATCCATTACCTAAGCCATCATTTAGCCCATAACTGAAGTCCTCCTTGATCTTAGAGCAAACAGGGGCATAACCATCAGCAACAAAAGTTTAAAAATGCATAGCTAATGATCATTAGCATAGCCAGTTCAGTCATTCATGCCATTCACAGAAGAACTAGGTCCAAGGGGCTGCCACAATGCCAACTTAACAGAGAGTTTTGTGCTCATAACTTTCGAATCTCATGTTCAACCAATGAATCTGAAAACTCATTGCAACGTGTCATGCAACATCATACTTGGGCAAGACAAGCCGACATAGACTTCATGAGGTAATAGGAATCCCGATTGGGGTTTCTACAACAACCTCTTCCAGCATTGGACTAATATAGCACAAACATGACTTTTTTATTTCAATACAGAGATGAAGTACCTTCCACCACCCAACAATGACTTTGCCATTAGGCCCCAATCGGACATGGTGAGTCATCTCCCAACAAAGCCATTCACGAAAAAACCAATCAGAGAGGATGTACCACCTCCTAGTAAATAAAAAACAAAAGGATGCAGGTTGAGGCCCTCAAGAATGGGAATTGGGCATTGGCCCCTGGGCAATGAATTTGGGTTGTGGCCCCTGAGAAATGGAATTGGGTCATGGCCCCAGAGCAATGAATTTGGGCCGTGGCCCCTAAGCAATGGAATTGGTCCATGGCCCCAGAGTAAGGAAATTGAGCCGTGGCCCTTGAACAATGAGATTGGGCCCTAGCCCCCCTAAAATGAAATGCGGGCTGCCACCGCTTCAGGAATTTGGGCCCTAGCCCCTCTGAAATGAAATACGAGCCACCGTGTTTTAAGTAATTTGGGCCTTGGCCCCTCTGCAATGAATGCGAGTCGTCGCCCCTTAAGGAATTTGGGCCTTGGCCCCTTCGAAATGAAATATGGGTCGCTGCCCTTTAAGGAATTTGGGCATTGGCCCCTCTGAAATGGAATGTAGGCCGTCGTCCCTCAAGAAAATTAGGCCTTAGCCCCTCTACAATGAAATGTGGGCTGCCGCCCCTTAAGGAATTTGGGCATTGGCCCCTGAGCAATGAAATGTGGGCTGCCACCCCTCAAGGAAATTTGGCCCTGACCCCTTAACAATGAATTCAGGCCTCCACCCATCAGCAAAGGAACTTGGGACCTCATCCCCTCAGCAATGGAATTGGGCCTCGTCCCCTCAACAATGAAATTGGGTAAAGGTTCCTCTATAATAGTGTCAATCCTTATGAATCCCCATAATTTTGAAGCAAGCCTAATAAATCCCCCTAACATGAACCATCAAGCAAATGAAATGATGAAGACCGCTCCGTCAGCAAGCAAATGAAATCCTGAAGACCGCTCCATCGGCAAAGTAAATGAAATCCTGAAGACTGCTTTGTCGGCAGAGCAAATGAAATCTTGAAGACCGCTACGTCGAAAAAGTAAATGAAATCCTGAAGACCACTCCGTCAACAAGAGACTATGTATTATCATTTTCATGACGTAAGTCCGCAAGGCCGACTTGAATAATATGTAGCAGTCTCGATAGACTATGTCTTATCATTTTCATGATGTAAGTCTGCAAGGCCAACATGAATAATACGTAGCATTTCCAAGTAGACTATGTATTATCATTTTCATGACTTGAACCCTTAAAAGGTCATCATGAATAATGCGTAGCATTTCCAAGCAGACTATATATATTATCATTTTCATGACTTGAACCCTTAAAAGGTCTTCATGAATAATATGTAGCACTTTCAACAGACTATGTATTATCATTTTCATGACGTAAGTCCACAAGGCTGACATGAATAATTTGTAGCACTTTCAGCAAACTATGTATTAACATTTTCATGACGTAAGTCTGCAAGGCTGACACGAATAATATGTAGCACTTTCAGCAGACTATGTATTATCAATTTCATGATGTAAGTCTGTCAGGTTGATATGAATAATATGTAGCACTTTCAGTAGACTATGTATTATTATTTTCATGTCGTAAGTCTACAAGGCCGACATGAATAATATGTAGCACTCTCAGCAGACTATGTATTATCATTTTCATGACATAAGTCCGCAAGGCCAGCATGAATAATACATAGCACTCTCAACAAACTATGTATTCTCATTTTCATGATTTGAACCCTTAAAAGGTCGTCACGACTAATACATAGCACTCTCAACCTCAAGTTCATTCAACTCAATCTCATTGAATTCATCATTTACCCTCAATCATCATCCTGCTTCTTGCTAATCATTGAACTTGGAAGAAGGTCATTAAATTAATCTTTTGCCTTTGAAAAGGTTGTCAAATTGTTTATCTTGACTCAATCACGAGTCATGAATTGTTGGACTCAAAAAAGGGTCGTTAAATAAATCTTCCCCCTTAAAGAAGGTTGTCAATCCATATCCTTTCGGCTTAACCATGAGTCGTGAATTGTTTGACCCTGTGGACATCGACGGAGGGTCATCTGCACGCGGCCCACTTCGTGGCGGTTTGTCGCCGCGCTGTCTCGCCTCGTCGGCGCTTGGCGTCTAGGGTTTTGGTCTCCTATTGGATCCTCCCCGAGAGGAGGGGTTCGGGCATTTATTTGGAGTCACCACTAACTCAGGATTAACCGACTAAGATGGACGTCGGTCCTTTTCTTCTAGGAAAAGAAGGAAAACTAGACCCAGAAGTCTAGGGTTGAACTCCTGGTACTGGTCTGGATTCCTGAGATTAGGGTAAGTGGTTTGGTTGCATTTAGGGAAGGTGTTAGGCTCCTAACACCCCAAATACCTGCCTTTTTAGGGTGGCTTCTCCCATTCACATGGGTCTTTGGATTTATGTTCATAATCATGTCTTGTTAATTATAAATTTGAGTGTTTAAAGTCCTTTTTATGTAAATTGGAGGTTTGCTGGATTTTTCTCAGGCCTAACGCCTGTTTTCTCAACGCTTGAATTTTAATTCAAGGAGAAAACAACCTGTAAACAGTCCATAAACTATTCTTGAATCTGACCCTTTTTATCTACAGGAAACCCCTCAAGGTTCTAGTCTTTAGAGGGATGATTGATTCCTCTAAGTGGCTTATTGTTGACCCTTTTGGGGTTTGGGATCAACCCTAGGAAAGGGGGGAGAAAAGAAGAAAAATAAATTTTCTGAGTTATAGGCCTAACGCATGTTTTTCATCTCAACGCCTATTTTCCATATGCCTAAATTTAATTCAGGGTAAAAATAGGCATTGGGAAACCTGACCAAGTAGGTACTTTGGTGCTACTATTTGAGGTGTTTGGAGGGGTCTCAACATGGTGGGACCCTGAGTTAAGGACAGAGGAAGTCTTATAGGGTTTCACTGTGTAACCCTAGGAGTCCCGGGCTTAGGCCACGTGGAGATATGATCTCCCAAAGTGGGTCATTCAGTCATCTGTCACAAGCCTAACACCTGTTTTTTGGTCTGACGCCTGCTTGTTCAACGCTTGAATTTTAATTCAGGAGGAAAACAGACGTTGGGTATAAAATCAATAGCTTTTTGGGTTTTTGGGCCACCCAAGTGGGGCCCAAAGGAGGGGAGCTTCTCCTGGGTCTTTGGACTAATCCTAGGGCAGACTCAACACTTAACTAATTTTTAAAAAAATGTTTTTTAAGATCCAAGCCTGATTCCTGAAATCCATCCCAACACCAAAATTCCTGTCCAACCCTTGATTATTGAAATCAAGCATTAAGAAGAAATCAGGGCCCACAAAGTTGCTGATGCACAGGGAAGGGTCTCATTTACCAGAAAATGCCCTAAAATAGGCTATGGGATAATCAAGGCTCTCGGGGGTGGGTCCCAAATCTCAACGCCTGAATATATCCCTGATGCCTATTTTCTCAATGCCTGTTTTTAATTCACAAAAAAACAGACGTTAGGTGCTGGGAGAAAATCCAGCAACTATATTTCTCAATTTTGGAGCCCTTACGGTTTTGCATAAATCACAAAATTAAGCATGCTTATGACAGATATACAGAGGGATAACATATAAAAATTGCGCTTAAAATTATGTATGGATTATCAAAAACAAAAATCACAAATATTCCTACAAATTAGGTCTCAAAAGACTCAATTTTTTGGGTCTATTTGGGGGGGCCATTTGGAGGCCTTCCACAGCATAAAAATTACAAAATTAAATAAAAAACTACCTCTATATGTTTATTATAACATAGTCAAAATTCAGCTCAAGAGGCCTTGTACAAAATTTAAACGAAATTTGGCAATAAAACTTGTAAAAAATAAGAGCAAGATAGAGACTGTTGAGCCTCTACCTTGTACCCGATTTTGAGCAGAGCTCTAGCATAAATTAGGCAGCATAATAGTTGCTAAATGAACATAGGGGGGAGAACATGATTTGGACAGGGTTAGGCTTACCTAGCCAAGGGTTGGGGGTGGGTCCAAGCTTTTCCTTCTTTTTTTCCTCTTTCTCTCTTTGATTTTAGGGTTTATAGTTGCCAACCCTGTTCACCACGAAATTATGACTATTTATAGCCCCAATTTGGTTGAATGAAGGATTGGATTGAGGATAGGGATGATAGGATGGAGGGTTAGGATGATCCTTATCCTAAATGTGGTGTAGGACTAGGATTAGATCTAAGTTCAAGTAGGTGGAAGGCTAGGATTAATCTAAGTTGAAAATGAGGTGGAGGGTGGGGATGAGCTTGGCTAACATGAGATGGAGGGTGGGGATTTGCTTGTGTTTGTTTGACATGGATTGGTGAGGTGGAATGGGAGATGCCAAATGGGTGATTCTAATGGGCTCACTAGGGATTTGAAATTCAAGGGGGGGATCTAAGGGTGATTAGTGAGAGAGAAAATTTAAAGATTTTAATCTAAAGGGCATGAATGATTAGTTAAAGATAAGAGTGCATTGAATACAAAATATCTTACTTTAGCTAATCTTTGCAAAATATCTTAATTTCTGATTTTTTCAAACCCTATCGCTGCTGTCACTCCGTGTGAGCTCCTGAGCTAGAAAGTCGACCTAGTTAGTGTCATTTTCAAAAGTCTCAGATGCTCCAGTCATCTTGGTCTAGTCAAAACCAAATTACGAAAAAGGCAAAGGGGTTAAATCATGGTTTTTTAGCTAAAAAAGCTCTCAGATGTAAACTGAAAGGGCAAGATGGTAAAATTGATTAGAGGGTGGCCCAGAGATAGATGCTCCCAGGTTCAGGTGATCCACATCCTTTGACTGTGCGGGATTACGGTACCCGAGTAGGAAATTAGGTCTAAAACTATTTTTCGAATAATTTGACAAAATTGTATAGGGGATGTTGCTAGTTTTTCTGTAAAATGATGCTTTTGGCCATATTTGGAGGATTTGAAGCTTGAGGAGTCTTGGAACTATAGAAACTGACAGATTGGCTGTTGGATTCCCAGGCAGCCGCCAGGAGCTTTTCGAAGCAGAGTTGCTTGACTGAATCAGGTTTTTGTAGATGCCTGAAGCTGAGTGGAATTGAATGGATAATCATTCCTTGAATCAGGGGTTCGTGAAATGCTTTATTGAGGAAAGGGAAGATTCTGAGAAAATGACTATGATTTTACCTTATTCCGAGTCCTAGAGAACTTTGAAGGGCATTTTACATGCCAAATATAGACAAAACATGCTTTTTCTGGATTTGAGTAGAAATGATTGCTTAGGTCATGGATTTTCTACAAATTAGCATGGATTTGATAGTTTTGCAGCTCTAAATTTATGGTGGTGTGGCCACTGACTATTTGAATTTCTGATTTTTGGTGCGTTGTTGGGAGCCGTTTGAGCTCTTGATTTTTAGACCTGATTTTTCATGCTTTTTAGAGTATTTGAGGAAATCTTGGCAGATAGATTTTGTGAAAGCCCTGGCTCCTTAGATAGCTTTTAAAAGGCCTCGTGATTCTAAAGAAATGGACATCAACTGATCCTGATTTGGATGCCTGAAGAGTATTCTGGCTTGAAAAGAGTAAAAAATAAAAAAAAATAGCCTTTTGACCTTTTGAGGAAGATTTGAGATTTTACAAAGGTTTGAGACTTCGAAACTCTTTTCTCAGACCCGGAGATTTGAAGCTAAGGCCAAGGCCGAGATATGACGATGGACCTTTCTGAATTCGGAGATCGGATGAGTTTCTGAGAGCTCTAACAAGGGTCATTTCTTAGTCAAGGCTATAACAGATTAAGAGATCGGCTTGTGCCGTTCTTGAGCAGTGTCTGACCTATGATAGGTCCTTTGAAGAAGAGAGACTCATGGGTGCATAGGATCTGAAATTACATCATTTGGACCACATGACAGGCTCTAGGGGTCATTCTTTGAGTAGAAAGGGTAAAATGGTAATTTTTTGCCCATGGGTAAAAAAAAAGTGAAAATATGAATTCTTTGCCTGTGATGATTCATGACAAGAAGGCTTATGTAGGCCAAGAAATTTAGTGGTCTAGATGACAGATGGTGAGTATTACGCCTCAGAAGGCAGAAGGGAAAAACGGTAATTTTTTCAATTGTGATGCTTTAATGAAAAAAGGCTTACAGGAGGTGGAAAATTTACTGATGACATGAATGGATTCTAAAATGTGGACCCTCAAAGTCCTGTTGATGCTTTTGAGTGGGATTAGAGTTTTCCCTGAAATGGTGTTTTCCAAGCTGTAATAAGATTCTTTGACTAATTCATTCACGACTGGAACATCTGGGAAGACCTCTTTGGGAGTGTCTAACCTCCTAGAGTCCAAGTTAGCTCTTCCTAAGCTAAGGGTGCTTAGAGTCAGATGTCTAAAAACTATTATGTTGTCCTTATGCCATCACATGACCCGAGTCAAAATTTGGGTGCTGACAATACCAAAGCCTGATTTTATATTCCATTGAGGATTAAAAACTATAATAATGAAGCCCATAATCCAACAAGAAGTGAGGTCTTTATCTTGACTTGAATCTATAAGGAATTGGAAGTCACCATACATACCACAATCGGATTCACATAAGTGACAATTTTTTACTATAAGGATACAATCAAGAACTAGAAGAGATTAGAGATTAGAGATTAGAACACCCTTAAAGGTCTGAACCCAATCACCCATCTTGAAGAGATTAGAAACTAAGTGAAAGTATATTAGTTTGGTTCAGATTTGGATCCACAGTGAACTTCAGCTTACCCATGGTCTGGACGAACCTAGTCTTGAATTATTGACACAGACATAGTCATTGTGGGTTTTAGCATTAAGGATGATCTTAACCAAAGAACTAAAACCTAGCCTTAATGGGCTCGATCCATCTCTGTCAACTTCGATAGCCTAGGTACTTCCACCACAATATTTATTTTTTATATATTTTTTCTGTAAGAACTCAGATCTTTGATCATTTACATAACACACATCAACATCTTCATACAACATTAGTGAGATAAATGATTATTAAAAGGTATAATACCAACACATACAACATATATATGTGATATCTCAAACCACCCAACATCCCCTAAAGAGATCATTGAAAGGAATATATCCGTCTGATTGGATGATCTAACAATCTCATATTAGACCTTTTACAGATTATCTCATTGCCACACAAAACATATTGGAACGATCATAAGGACAAAGAATATTGTGTACACATTAAAGAAAATGACTTTAGGTTACACGTTTACACAACAAAATCTACAACATAAATAAATAATAATAATATAAATAATAAAAGGTGTAATAAAAATTTTTCAAACAATCTAGATAAAGAGAAGACTTGTACCTTCTCGATTGTTACACATTTGTGAACGATTCCTCTTACAATCAGTACAACAAAAACTTTTGGATTTCTCTATTCTAAGAGAGAGAGAGAGACTGAGAGAGAGAGAGAGAGTGAGTGATGTAGGCGGAAAGCCAAGGAAAATAGAACACGTCTATTTTAAGATGATAACCCTTAAATCTACAAGGGGTTTTCTAAATCCACCAGAAAAAAAACTCTTTGAAAATTATATTAATGTCAAAAGCTGAATTGCCCTAAGGGCAACAATGCTCTTAAATAGAGAAAGGAACCAAAATTCATGTTAAACATGAAATTAGGCTAATTTGAAAAATTTTACCAAAAATAGTAAATTGAGATATTGACAAAATCAAATTCTACGGTCTTTAAGAGACATCCCAGAACAAATGGGATATTATTCTGACTTCTAAATTAAAAGTTATATCGAAAAGAAAATTACTATAAATAGCAAAAACGCATATTTGAGGGCCTTAACGAAGGAATTTGTCTAAAAATTGGCAGTGCTAATGGCAAAACCATGAGTTTTGATCCTTGCAACGATTCCCTTTAGCTCACCAAATTTCACGTAATTCCGTCGTTGGTGCCCATGATTTCTATTGGTACTTTTTGGCATTCTTGTATGCTGACTTATGTTTGTCCCTTTGTTCAAGAAAAGTTTGTGCTATCTGTTTTACATCAGAGAGAGAGAGAGAGAGAGATAAAATGGGTGGGGACGAATGGGTAGTCTACATAGGAGAGAGAATGGAGAAAAGAGAAATTTTCTTAGGCGTACACGAGAGGGATCTAGGGTTTCTATTGTATGCTCTAGAGATAGGGATTGGAGAGCTTTAGGGGGTGTTGGACCATGAGTTTTAGCAATGGGAGATGGACTTTATATAGAATTTAGGAGTAGGTATATTTAGGAAAGATTTTATTTTATTTGTTTTTATTAGATTATTTGATCTTATTCTAATTGATTTTATTTGAATTGAATTAGGATTTAATCAGATTTGATTTTTCTTTCTAATTAAACAAAATCGTGCCACGTGTCATGAAAATGGACTTTCTCCTATGTGTTGCGAGATACCGTAACTTGGTGGACCCACTTGAGAATTCATTGATCCAAAATTGTCAGGTTCCATTAGACCCACTCCCTTGGCTAAATCGATGGTTCTAATCATCATGATGAGGTCCAATTTTGAATTTAAAATTGCTTGATCGGATGGTCATGTATTGATATGGTGCAATGAAGGGTTTATGAGTGGAATATGATGATCATGATTGCCATCATAAAGGTTTGCAGCATGTCGAACATATTTATGATGTCTGATTGACCATCAAATGTGTACTTTGTTTAGAATTTGAAAAATTCCAAATCGAGGGTTAAGATTTGTCAAAACTCGAAACAATGGGTTTCGATGATCAAATGCTCTATTTCAAAGAATTGGCATGTTTTGAATGCATATATGATATCAGATTGATCATTTAGGGTGTATTTTGATCAAATTTTGAAAGATTCAAAATCAAGGGTCAAAATTCATTAAAACACAATACGATAAAATTTGTTGATCAAACACTATTTCTAGGTTTTGGGTCACTCTGGATGCATTCGTAGCACCTGATTAATTTTTTGATGTTTATATGATGAGATTCAGTGGTCCACCTTTTATGAGGGGTAAAATCATAATTTCCAGTGAAGATGTGACTGAACTTAGGATAACCTACGAGATTAGAAGGAAAAATGCAAAGATAAAGAAAGTGGGTCCTATAAAAATCTTAGGGAAAATTGAGGGTTTAAAGTGTCAAATTGAAAAAGAATGGGAATGACCTAAAAATGAGAGGCTGTCTAACCACCTTGGTTTCGTAGGATGCCTAAGGTTTATTTTAAAGAGTCGGTGTTGCCCATTGAAAGAACCTTTAGACCCTAGGCTAAAATTAGGTGCTGACACAATTCTCATTATGATATAAAGATATTAGATTTATGATTACTTATTCATATATGATCTGAAAATAATATTTTTATACGTCCAATAAGGGATAAAGACAGGTGTTGTCTCCTTGGGTGATATGTCTATTTGTGATGTCATGGGTGTTGAGATAGTAAAATAAGATGTTTGGTGGGGTCGACATTTCATAGGTGTTGTGATAGTGAAAATTAGATGTTGGATGGAGTGGTTTGTATCATGGGTGGTGTGACATTTCCCAAAAATGCAAAGGAATTGAATATCATTAGCTTTGTTGGACTCTATAAGTTACAAATATTCAACTATGGGTAAAGTCATGAAAATCACTCATGGTTGTTTAATCTTGATGAAGGGAGAGAAGTATGATGGTTTGTATCTTTTGATGTAGAATACAATGATTAATAATATTATTTTGACCTTGATGGAGAGTTGAAATAAGGTGTATGGAATAAGAAGCATTTTCCATGTCTCTCTTGTATTTGGGGAAAATCAAAGTGTTACAAATTTCCAAGTGACAGACAATGGTAAGAGAATTCATATAGTTAAAGAGGGTAAATTGAAGTTCCTTTCTAGAGTTGACTAGGTGAATTAATATAGGACAACTACAAATGTGCATTGGCCATATTATGGTTGAGTCAAAAGGAGTTATGGTGGTATGTATAGATGGTGGTTCTTCAAAGACAATAGTTGTTTGAGGTGGTACTAAACAGGTTGTTTGATTAAGTTTTAGGTGGAGGTGTGTTTTAAGCATAGGTGGTATAAAGTTCACTAAAAAAGAAAAATGCAGTTATCTCCAAAGTGGTTTCAGAATGTGAGCCTAGGTGGAGTGTTTAACATATGTCATAATTTCTATGTCTTGATGATAATACAAGGGGAGCTAACTTCAACCCAAGATATTTAAGGTGCCAAGGTGGAGATTGTTATTTTTTGCAAGTTTCCAACGAAAGAGATTTTTTTCCCCACTTAGGAGTAGGGACATGAGATGGCTTTATTTATGAGAGAGCTTCTTAAGAGAAAATTAGGGCTACTTTGTTCTCTTTTCTCTATGGTTTGCTCCTTGAACAAAACAAAGAGACTATGGCTTCTTCATAGAGAAAACAATGTCTTCTCTAGGTTGTTAGAAATGGTGAGAAGGGTGTTCATTGTTTAGAGAGAGTTACAAGTGTAACAATTTTTCAGGTTTCCATGGGACTTGGGTTTGATCTAAGAAAAATAAAGGATATTCTACTGTAACTTGTATTTTTCCGGTTTATAGTAAAGAATTGACAACACTCATGGATGTGGGCCAAAGAGCCAAACCACATAAAATCCTTATGTGTATAGTTGTTGATTTCTTTGCTTGTAATTTATTGTTTATTTCAAAGATTGTGTGTAGCTTGGACCTATATCACTCCTCCTAAGTTGGCTATCTAATGCCCTAGGGAAGGATTGCATTTGTATATATATATATATATATATATATAGCCAGAATATTGTACATGAACTTTTTTGGACTATTAGATGAATTGGTAGGATGGTCTCGAGTTGAAATTGAGCTTTTAGACATGAATATTGGTTTGGCTGTGCAGGGTACTCACACACAAGCTCTACTAGCCATGAGTCAAGCTTGAGCTCAATTATTTAGCTCATGAGCTGAGCCCAAGAATCAACCCCAGGTCATTTTGCCTACAAATATTGAGCCATCTCATTTCTGTATTATTTTACTTTTATAAAATTCATAGCCTAAATATAACAAACTCAAACAATATTACACCTTATTTTTACTTCTTATTTATTTATTAAGATTTAATGAATATGGGCCATGGGTTTTGGCTCATGGGATTTGTTGACTTGAAAATTTAGACTTAAAAAAGACCAATATTGCAACCTGGGCTTAGTTGAGCGAAGCCAAGGCTAGTCTGAGTCAAGTTGGGCACAGCTCAGCTCAGCTTGGCTTGTTAACAGCCTTGACAAGCAGCCAGACTTGTACCAACTCTTTTAGTGTAACATAGGGAAACCAATTAATACCTTAGATTTACTTGGATCGGACTCAGTCTCAACTGAGGCTTGTGAAGGGCGTTAGGTGAGGAGCTTAGGCTCAACTTGTCAAAATTTTTTTAGGTTCCAGATAGACATGGCTTTCCTTACCCATGTTATCATGTTAAGCCTTTTTAAAGGTCTCGCTCTAAAGTAATTGTATTCATGTTTACTACATATTTACAAATCCCAGAGCCCATGAACTAGCATGATTTATGAGCATGAATACCATCAATCGATGGTCCACTTCCTACTTGTCATGAATATGTGGACACCATAGCAAGATTTGACACCCACCTCTATGTAATGACACTACTTTTGCCTATTCATACTGCTTATCATATCTTTAGAGGACGGCCATGGTTACCTGAAATGGTCTTGAGAAAAGAGAATCTTGGTTTTTGAAATGTAAGGGGGAAAAAAAGAGCTTGCCATCTCTATTGTACTTCATATACAGTAAAACCCCTATAAAATAATACTCTTGGGATTAAGAAAAATTATTATTTTAGAGGGGTTATTTATTTA
>JAOXJP010184611.1:0-12387 GCA_025762735.1 Platanus orientalis
ATTATAAATATAGAGAGAGAGAGAGAGAGAGAGAGAGAGAGAAATGTGGTCACCGGAGTCCCATGGCCACATGGACATCTTTTTCTTCTTCTCTTCTTCCACTTAATTTTTTTCTTCTCTATCTCTCTTATTCATGCACCCTTATCTTCTCCATACAAATGGATTTTTAACTTAGTTTGGGCCTTTTATAATGGATCTCACCTACCTACACACATGTTCATATTCTAATGAACATCAATCCAGGCTTTCTATTTATGATTGGGCCTTTTGAATGTGAGTTGATAGGATTTGTATGGGCTAGCTTGCGTCACTAGCTTCGTTTCGAATATTTTTTGCTTTGAGACCATTTGCGACTAAGCCTAATCCATTCGCGATTGAATTCATTCGCAATATCGAACCCTAATGAGTCGAATTTGGCTTAGTCGCCACAATGGTCCAGTTGCGAGTCCCATCTCAGTCCAGACTTGTTAGTCTTAGACCATATCATATTATCTCAATTGCAAGCCCAACTCTGGTTCAATCACGATTCACCTATCTTAGGTTCAATCACCGATCCAAGTTAGTCATGGAATAGTCCCGTACTGAACCCATCAACTACGACTAACCTAGATTCAGTGAGACCTTATCTGGAATGTCAAAAAGGAATCTTGTGACTCCGTGATGATGCACACGTGCAAAGTACGCCTCAAACACCCTGCTACCTGAACCTAAGCCTGAGCTTAAGACCTCACTGCACTACTGCTTCACAAAGAGAGTTCTCTCAAAATGCACAAGTGAGGGGAGAGTGAGAACTTATAAACTAAAAGCCTTAACTCTCCCTTTCCAATGTGGAACTATTCATTTAAAGACAACATTTTGAAAACATTTCTCTTTGAAAACGAAATAGAGGAATTGTTTAACAGCTTACATTTTCAACAAACCTTCACTTGTTTTAAAATTTTCCAAAAACAAGTATTATGGGTATTAAGTGAAGACTCCTGAGCATCAATGCATAATAGATAACCCTGGAACCTACACCTGATATAATAAATTGTTATCCGTCTAGAGTTAGTAGATTACCCTAAAATTGATCTCTATGGCAAAACCCAAATTGTTATAAGTCTAATCATCTAGAGAGGGTTTACTTATCTCAAAGCTTGGCACTTTTTTTTTGGTAACTTCAAAGCTTAGCACTTTAAAAATTGCATCTATCCAAGTTTATTGAGGGTTCTAGAGGCAACCTGAATATCAAAGAAAATGACCAACTTTCACTCCCAAAAAAGTTTCATATTTGACATTAAAGTACTAGATTTCAAGTAACGAGGAACTCTTTTAAGAACTTTTAAAAGCGTGTTTCAACTCCACCAGGATTAATAAAGCACGTGTCTTTCAAATGTTCAAACTTGGATAACCATTCATAAAACATGACACTGCTATACATCAGATTATAATCTAATCGTCTGAAATGGTCAATGCCCATTATTTGTGAAAACTCGATTGAGTTGTAAATATCCCATTTCATTCGCAAGTCATGATCCCATTGACAAAATTTCCCTTTTCTTCCCTTATCAAAATGGGAGTGGACATGTCATAATAAAACAAAATGACAACATCAGATAAGTCTAGTACAACTACAACTGATTTGATTCCCCATTAAGGGGTATGTAGGCAGCCTAAGGATGTGAGGCCCGATGGCTCATCCCTACTCTAAAGACCAAAATATCCACCTCTATTATATGACTGAGTTTAATAAATTTAACAGTTTTTGCAGGTGATTTATGACATCTAGAACTCATTCTTGAATCCAACACTATTGTCAATTAGAATTAGGTTGGGATCAAATGGGTTTTGGCTAACCCAAACCCAACCTGACTAACCTTCAGAAAAATCTAAACCCGATCCATACTGTGAACAAGGTAGCAGGGCATAAAGGGGAGGAAAATCAATGAAAGAAAAGAATATAGAAGAAAAAGTAGAGAAACGTAGGTTGTAAAACATGTTACTCTTTTATGGCTTATGGTGCCTTACAGTGAGGATGTGCAGACCCGGCAATTAAATATTTAAATTACATAAATAATCTTCAAAACAACTGCTTTGTTACAAAAAAATTGTCTGACCCTATGTGATCACACGATAGGCTAACACGTTATGTGTACGGGATTAAAAGCATAAAAAAGTGTTGTGTTCAAAATGTTATTACCAAAAAAATGCACCAAATTCAAAAACACATCATGTGTCAATCTGCATGGTCACGGAAGTTCACATACAATTTTGGCCACAGAATATTATTGTAATAAACTTATTTCTTCGCCAACTGCTCAAATTTATCCCAAACCATTCTGTTGCCATAAAGGCCAGCTGACCCAAATTAGCAGGAAATGCTGCCCACAATGCAAAACACCATCTGGCCATAACTATATCAAAAAAGTTACGTACACTCAAAATGGCTCAAATTCAGCATATAAACCATCTCTAAAATTGGTATCGGAGGCAGGCGAATAGTGGTGCAAGATTTACTTTTCTTCCTAAGCCAAAGATCGGTTTCTTCAAAGAAAGAGGGGTGGTTGATTTCCTGTGGGATAGAAAGAAAGCAGATTTCCAAGGGGTCCTTGGAAGGAAGCAATGGGTATTTCATGAAGTTTCAAAGAGGAAATATGGAAACCTTGCCATAAATCCTCAAATGCGATGCAAATGTCAAAACAAGAATTTTACTTGCTTCTTCTCTTCTGCAGGCCTTACCCAATAAACAAAACACAAAGACCAGAACATTAATTGAAAGTAAATAAATATCAGATGTCAGTCAAAAAGTGATATGAGTGTCTGAACACAAACATTTTTTAGTCTTAAAGAACTGATCAGAGATTTGCTGAATGTGAAGATTACCAGTGTCATTAAGAACTAATCAGAGGGAGATAATACCTGTAGCTCCGTTCCCTCCTCATTGTTTCCTTAGACAAAGGGGAAGAAATGGATTAGAAGGTTATTGACTAGGAAGAAAAAGCAGAAGAATGGTAACAAACAGCCACCTTGTGTTCCTACTGAGAATTCGATGACATCAATCACAATTTCACATACTATTCCTAAATAGAAATGACGATGGAGTTTCCGGAGAGCAGCGGCCATGGGAAGATACCAAGGATTCAAATTTCAAAAGCTTATTGCCACAAGAGTACCAGTGGTGCATGCCATGTCAGAAGCTGAGAATGAGCAGAAGCATGCAATAGCTGTGGCAGCAGCTACAATTGCAGCGGCCAATGCAATGGCGATGGCAGCACAGGCTACTGCCACAATGATACAGCTAACCCCCGCCACCATGGGGAGACCCAGTGTAGTTGAGGAGGCCACCAACAAGATTCAAGCAGTCTTCGGCTTTTATCTGGTATGCAGTCTACTAGCATCACCTATAACCAAAATCTCAACTATGTCCTTGTATCAATTTCTCTCTAAATGCTGTTTACAAGCCTCAACTTTTTTCTCCAATATGCCCTATTCTATAAATTTTTTCCCATGGAAAAATCTGACCCGTAAGACCCAAATTTTGTGAAAGAGACACACCATATAAAATTGCACATAAATGATGAGAAGGATATGTGCATAAATGATGAAAAGGATATATGACCAATTATCAATGTTGTACAGGCGAGGAAGGCTTTATGTGCATGGAAAGGATTAGTGAAATTGCAGGCACTGGTGAAGGGTCACATGGTGAGAAAAGAAGCCACAGCTACCAATGGGTGCATGCAAGCATTGGTGCCAGTTCAGGCTAGAGCTAGGGCCCAGAGGATAAGGTTGGCAGCGGAAGCACAACCCATTACAATAGGCAATTGCTTCACAGAAAATACTCACAGGACAACCAGCTCCAACAAGCATATAATGCAAGACTCCTGCTAGAATTTCAATTCATAACCTTCCTTGCTAACGAATCAAATTTACCTGCATCCATAAGATTTAGAAGCAAATAAGAAACAACTATCTCAAAACTTGGATATGGAACCAATTATTTTATTATTATTTTCTTTTCATTGTTAAGAAGATGGTTTTTCCATCCTCTTGGTAATTCAAAGAGGGAAAATGGTTTAACTTCTTCATTCTGTGTGCTAGAAAATTCTGTTACCTGTGTTGTATATCACACCTGGGAAGGAATGGCGATATGATTCATCTGGAATTTTCCCTTTTGATATGCAGTAGATGGACAACGGGATGGAGGAGGACATTAAGATAATCGAGATGGATCTTGACAAATCAAGGGCAAGTTCAAAGAGCAGGAACAGCAAAGCACCCACAAATTGAATGAGCACATCAAAGATTTTCCACACATTATACATGACATCAGCAATCTCAAAGCAGGACCAACACCATATCTCACCTGCTTCCATTGACTGATACGAGCTCAAGAGCCTGCAGTGGGCATTTTGAGTATAATTTCTTCACTACAGCACAGAGCAGTCCCCAAATACCACTCCCCCGTGTCCAAACTGGACCCAGCAACAACCCCTTTTGCTTTCCCCTGGCTTGAAAATGCACTCTATGTCCCATGACTAACCATATCATCCACATTACATGGTCTATACAGAATCTTGTAGGGCAAAGTTCAGTCACAGAATGCACCTAGCCAATGACTTGATTCATACAACAGACAACTTACCAAGTGTAGGGGATCAATGGAAGGCCATAATATCCCACAGGGTGTTTGAATGCAGCACTCATCTTTGCATGTGGGATCCACTGTTCGTGGGTACCAATACCCATGATCAATCATGCTTGAAAGGTCTACATGTCTATCAAGGACAGCAAGTGAGGTGATGAGGACATGAAAGCCTAGGTGGGACCAGCACATGGGTTTAATGGGGTCTACTTATCAAGAATTTGGAAGTCTACAAGGCCTATGGCAAGAAGAAAAAGATTTGCTTTGATTTGGAACAATTTTAGAGTTTTTGGAGCAACTTACTATTTTGGAGGCATATTGAGCCCACTTTTCCTTGATTGTGGAGCCACATGTATATGCTTGGCCCAACGGTAAGGTTTACCGTTAGCGTCCCTGGTAGCACGGGTTTGAATCACAGAAACAACCTATCCAGAAATGGGGGTAAGGCTGCGTGCATCTTGCCCTCCCCAGACCCCGCGTTAGCGGGAGCCTCGTGCACTAGGTTGCCCTTTTTTTCAGCTTTTTATTAGAGTTTATAGACACTTTTTTGTGTATAGAGTAGTTGGGGACGTAATGAGAATTTTAATTTTTTATATAAGACAAAATGGTAATTAGCTTCAAAATAGGGTTTTTGTAGAGAGAAATCTCTTCCACACGATTTAAGGGAGATAATATTTTTGTGTTTGATGGCTAGGATTAAATAAAGAAGGGTTTTGGCTTATAAAACAATGCATATATTTTGTAATGAATTTTTAATGAATAATTGAATAAAATTTTGAAGCTAAATTGCTCTCTTCTCCAAACGGCTGAAGGTGTTTCGTTTCTTCATCAAGTTTTACCTAAACTTGATCATCGGTTGGTGATTTCTTAGAGAGGATTGGTGATTTTCCTCAAGGTATCTATCTCCTATCTCTTTATGTCTTCTTCTCCTCTCTCTCTTCTTCTTTACATATTTTTCTGTATTTCTTCAAGAGTTCTTGCTGCCCACAGTCCTTCCACCACTTCCATACTCTCCCAAAATCCTTGAACCATCTCCACAGTCACTTATATCACTCCCTCACCTATCCCTCATCAACCGACTGCCTCTACCACATTCCCTTTGTTATTTACATCTCTAAATGCATCCCCATATCATCCCATCAGTCGGCCCTTGTTATAAACCCAGAAAATATTATAAACTGATTCAAGAAATCAACAAACCCTACTGTCCAGATTGTTTTTCAGCACTGTTTTAACCAAAGTATACACATACAGGCCCCTAGTTTTAGGTTGTGTCATCGGCCAAACAGAACCTATATCAGTTCCTGTTGGCACCCTTGGTTTAACCCCTGTTTTAATCCCTAAAGTCACTAACACAGCTGCTATTTTGCCTACCCGATAACCTTTATAGCCTTTTACTTCAGCTTTGCCTTAAAACTTAGTCTGTGGGTTAGTGTTTTGAGCTGTGTGCAAGAGCATGAGGTTTGACTAGAACAGTGCTCACAAATACAAACTACTGCAGATCTTTTGTATATGAGAATTATGAAATTGTCACACGTTTTGTGGAAAGACATTTTATGATCCCACTTGGGTTGCAATTAAATCTGCCTACTCCGAAGTCTGATTCTGTTATATTCCTTTGCCCTCTTCAGCCCTAGGAACAGATACTGATGGTTCATCTCTTGCTCTCAGAAAGTCTGATTCTGTTATTATTTACCTCATGTGACTGCAGGCACAAGGGAATAGGTACTGACAGTTCCTTTCTTGCCACCATTACAACTAAAATTTGTGACTCAAGAAAGTATAAAGAACAATGCCAACAGGAAAGCTCATTCAGGCTTCAATAGGAAACTGATCTGAACAGTTTTTAAAAAACACTGAAAATTACTGATTGTAATCAATAGAAGGTTCCAATGTCTTGCAAGGGAGTCTTGAATTTGAGAACCATACTTTTGCTTTAGGTGTTTTATATATTTTTTTTGCTGCTCAGCATCATAACTTTCGGGAGAATGATGAGGTAGCTGAACATCACAGCATTAAATGAGTAATTTTTTTTTAGAACAGAGATTTAACTGAATTTTATTCAGTTTAAAGAAATGCAGAGAGAAATGTTATTTTTTGGGAATTACCTCCATAATGAAACTGTATCAGAGATCAAATTATTTCCTCTAGAAATCCAAGTAGTTCTCATCTCTTTGACTGCAAACCACTGCCACCATAGTACTGCTTAGTAGTTTCACGTGAAAAATCTGCAAATGTCATCCCATCCTTCAAGCGTGACGACAACGGTGGAACTATTTTACTAATCTCTTGACTTAGTTTATGAGTTTCTTGCTCAGCAATGTAAACATCCTCGTTACAAGAACCAGAACAGTGTCCACTTGATGTTAAGGTTTCCTCAGGGTATCCTGAGATAGAAAAAGTTTTGCTCCAAGCTGGTTGCATGAAGACAACAAAAGTCTCTCTACTTAATTTCTCTCCTTTTATCGGTCTGCAGACAGAGTGAAGGGCTGAACGAAGCTTCCCTTTTGATAATATGTCAGCTGATTCACCTACCTGAACAATGAAACTTTCAGGAGTGGTTCTCACCAGACGGATGGTATTCTTGCTGGGATCAAATATTTGCAAATATGTGTGTCCATAAGGGGGAGGACACTCTTGCTTGAATAACACACGAGCCCCGTCTTTCACTTCTGTTGCAGGTGAATGGCATGGAGAGATGAACATTGGAGATGTCAAAACAGTAAAAATACCATAGTCATAATGCCACTGTTGCCACAAGTTGGAAAGAGAAGTTCTACAGGATCTGACCTCATTTCCACTGGTTTCCAAGTTTGGGCCATCTGCTGGATTTCGCTCATCCCTGATGCTATGTTCTGTTTCTCTTGCTCCATTAGGAAGCTGAAACTGATACTTAGCTGGTCCTTTAGTAGATCTTTTTCTTCTACCAATTTCTTTTATTATAAGGTTATCTAGAGTTGAATGATAATGGATAAGACGTCCTTTCGCCGTGCAAGATTCTATTATACTCTGCTCTAGCTCTTGGCCACCAAGAGCCATATCACATACCCGTGCAAGACAGAGCCCAAGATCCATCATGCAGAACCCTAGCTCCTTAAAACTGTCTCCTAGATTCTTATATTCGTTATCCTGAAACTCATTCAACTTCTCTACGTCTGGATTCTCTTCAAAAGAAATATAGCTACCCTGACCCCTATGGTTTGGTCCACTTGGATGCTGCAAGTATTTCAGTTGCATTGCAAAAGATGAGACACTTCTATCAGGATTCTTCAAAGAAACATCACTTCCCAAGCCATGCTCCTGGAATTCCGTAAGTAAAGAACAGAGAGTTATAGTATGCTGCTGATATATATATATAAGACCAAAAAAAAAGAAGAAGAGAATTTGGAAAAGGAAATTTTGAGTTTCTGAATACAGACTTCTAGAAGTGAAATTTTATTCAGTAACTGTTGAAACAACAGTAGTAATAAATACCACATGTTTATGAGCTACAATACACGTCCTGTAACGACAGTTTTTTCCTTCAGTAAAATAATATATATTATGGGGCTTCGTGAATTGAAGAGGCTTGCTTTGGGTGGGTGTTTGGTGGAGGGAGACTGAGGTCGTGATAAGTTGGGGGTTGGGCCACGGTGAAGGCTCCTAGCATCTTTCCTCTACTTGGCATGAGATCAGGGAATTAGTTGTCACCTATTCTTTTTTCTCTTTCTCATATTGATAAGTGTCAAAATGGTTTGGCCGATAGTTTGGCCAATAAGGGGATTTTTTCTCAGTCTTTGTTATGTGAGAATTCAATCCCGGAGGATTATTAGTAGGGTTTCCTCCCCCTTTTGTTGTATTTGTATCTTTTTTTCCCTTTTTCCTTCAATAAAGTGCAGTTAATTATATATATATAACCCACCTCACTGTATAGTGTGTACAATAAAAAAGGGGAAATTGGCTTACAAAAAAAATCCTCAAGCAGACAAAAAACTGTCTACAACTTTGAAACCCTAGAATGAAAACAGAGTGATTGAAATTGATGGGATTAATGAAAAAGAAATTTTGGGAAAGCAGGGATCTGAAGTGAGAGAGAAAGAAGGCATGGGTAAGAAGAAAGCTGTGATGAAAGCAGATAAGAAATTCAGGATAAGAAGATGTGAAGAGAGCGGCTACAGAGAAGTAGAGAGAACTAGGTCAGAATGAATCTCTGAATATAGTAGAAAAGGAACTTCTGGTGAAGAAGAAGCAGTAATTTAAAGCGAAACTCAAGAGGAACATATTGATTTAAGAAGTAAATTCTCATAACTAAGTTCAACATTTAAGTAACGAGGTGGACAACCAAGTTAAAACATCTAAAACCAAAGTCACAACCTGAAGCCCTGACCAATGCCGGAATACCGTTGTTTTTTCCTTTTTGTAGAAAAGAGACAATTGGGAAATGTCATACACCAAAGGCAGACAAGTGGAATGCAACTATAATCCTCCATTGGAAAGGCGAGCCCAAGTCAACCTTACAAAGGAAAAGTGGGAAGCCTAATCAAAGCAAGAATCAGAAAAGGGAAAAAATCATAAAACAAAGATATGGGGAGCAAGATGCCAAAATGGAAGGATTAGCTACACCAAACCGCCCAAACTCCCTCTTTTATAATAGGTAGTAGAAAGGCAAAATATGACTTATAACATTGTCATTAGCGAAACATAGATAAAGACCTAGATTTTACTTAATCAAATTACCGAGTTCAAGAAGCTCAATGTTGTTTCATATTGTCACTAGCTCCCATGTTAGGATTGGTTAACTCACACAAGCCTCTTTTCCCAGATGTTGTAGCCATTCTTGAAACTTGATGGGAACATCACACCACTGCAAGTAGTGGGAGGTGAAAATGATACACAAGAGAAAATGATTCAATTGAGTTTGGGTCAACACTGAGCTCTTAGAACAAAGGTGAATAGGATTATAAAATTACCCACAAGGATTTCAATGCACAAAACCAAGGAGCCCAAAAACTCCTATTGACCAAAAGCCAATCAAGTATCATCTTCACTTTCAGGCAATACTCCCTTTGCTCAACTGCAACACACTCATCCACGACCAAGTAAACATACGTAAGGTCAAGCAAAGGCAGTGCCCAGCAGCCCTACTAAGCACAAAAGCTTAACCAACAATCAAATTCTAATAAAACCACAAAAGGATAAGTTAATGGAAGCAACTGATTCGGTAGAAGCAAACAATGCAAAGGAAAGCTGGGGAAGGAGAACAGAATAAAGGTGGCTAGAGGATGATGGGTGTGAGGATCAGGAGGCCGAGGTGCGACAAGGCACTGTAGGTGTCCTTGAGGCACAAAGTTGGGATCCACACAAGAGGGGAGGGGGAATTCGGTAGATTTTGAGGAATCAGGAGGAAGGTTAGAATTTGATCCAACCTTATAGAGAGAGAGAGAAGATCTCCCTCACTGCTGCAGTGTTTATGCTAGCAATTCCTATTTGCTCCCTTAAAGCTCATAGAGATGCATACAATAGGACCTTTTATCTTTGTAGGGGCTGAGGAGAAGTTACAAGATGCAAGGCATGGAAGGAAGAAACGGTAAATCATCTTTTTGTTCATTATCCTATAGTTTACAAGATTTGGGGTTTCTTCCTCTCCCATCTAGGTATTGCTTGGTCCTTCCCAGGTCAGTTCTAGGATTTGATTTTGGGTAGGGGAGTTAAAGATTTGGATGGTTGCCCTTATATCATTTTGCAAGCCTTGCCTAATGTCATCTGTTGGAGTTTGTGGAAGGAGAGGAACGCAAAGATTTTTTATGGGAGGGTGAGGAATCAAATGGAGTCGGTGACTTTTATCTACAAACTCTTGTTTGATTGGGTTTTAATCAAGCCTAAGTTTGATGAGATGGAGTGGTTTTCAGTTTGGTCTGAGGATATGTAATGTAGTTTTCTTCGTTGTTTTGGTTTGTTGTTTTTCTTTTCTTTCGCTTTTGTCCCTTTTCACCTGCTTGGTGATGTTTTCCTTCTCTGTTTTGTTTTTTAATAAATTGATATTTTACCTCTAAAAAAAAGGCATGGAAGCATGGGCAAGGGCAAGTTGGAGGCCACCACTGCAACCAGATGCCTGGACATGAGTGAACTTTGGTTGCCCTTCACATGGTGCGGTAGATGGCACACTCTAAAACCAAGACATATGGGCAGGGTAGGGGATCAGTGGGGAGCAGAACCCATAGGTGCATAGGGTGGGGAATGAGGAGACTGCAATGGGTTCAGGGGTGGGGAAAGTACCAGTCCAGTGCAAAATGATTGCGGTCCGGGACGTCATTAAAGAATTATGCAAATTTAGTCTAGGTCAAGAAACGAGCAACTATCATCCATTTTCCTCCTCTCTAACAGAACAGATGATGCCACACAATATTTCCAACAGAGCAGAACCCGGAAAAGAAAATGCAAGTGTCACAAATAAACATCACTTAGCAGTCTTCTTCCTCAAAGTTGCAGTAAATGCTAATCCACGGAGACCATACAGTTTATAAATCCTAAGTCAAAATTCAGTTTAAAGTTCACGTTAATCTCTCCTCCTTTCAAGTTTTGATTTAATTCAAAACCCTATGAGAACCTCGATCGAATAAGACATTTCAAACGCATTACAGTAATCAATGTTGTTGAACCCTAACTATATTGAATACCACTAAGAAATAAGAGAGAGAGAGAGAGAGAGAGAGAGAGAGAGAGAGAGAGAGAGAGGCACCTTGAGAATCAGGCGACGATCATCGTTACTGAGTAGCGCAAGCTTTCGAGCAAGTGGAAGGAGACTTCGACGGAGCTCAGAGGCTTTAGGGACTCCAGTTATTGCCAACAGGCCAGGCCCCAACGGTCCTAGGGTTTCCATTATAGCTTTGGAGATGGATTGGAGCCTTTCAAGCTCTGTCGATGGAAAAGAAGAAGAAGACAATCGTATTAGGTCAGTGAAATGGACCTGGAATGGTTCCAGAAACTCTGCATCTGCTTCCATTGGACTTTCTCTTCGGAGGTCACAGAAGCATGGACCATTACACTATATTTTGCGAAGTCATATTGTAGAAGTTAACGGTCGTTATGAGCCGCTGGTATACTGCCGTTATCCTATTTCTTTTTCCTCGTAAAATGCATATTCCATACTCAAAATATGCATCACCCACCCATTTTATTCCATATGACGTCCCGTGGTGTCTTGGACACCAAATCCTGGATAGAACATCCTTTCCTATTAATAAATACATAAAAGAAATAGAATATATATAAAAAAAATAGAATACAAACTGTAATATATGCAGTGTGCGTAGATTGTTCTAGGGGCTATCAATCGGGCTCGGCTGAGCTTAGCTGAGGAATGCCCAAACTCAACCCAAAATGTTTTACCCGAACCTAAATTAGACTTAGGACCTAAAAGTTGGGCCAAAATTTAGCCTACTGTAAAACAATGGGCTTTGGGTTGAGTTTATACGGTCCGAATAAAACTCTTTTATTAATTTTTAAGTTGATTTTAAATCCATAATTTTCCTTAAATGCATATCATATGAGTTTTTTTTTAACAGTTAACATTTGAACTATTTGATGATAGTAAATTTGTTAAAAATATATGGAACCAAAGGAATAAAGAAACTCTCTCTCTCTCTCTCTCTCTCTCTCTCTCTCTCTCTCTCTCACACACACACACACACACACACAAATATATATATATATAAAAAATGTTAAACACACAAATATATATTTTTTTATAAAAACATATTTGTGTGTGTGTGTGTAACACCCAA
>JAOXJP010184622.1:0-12387 GCA_025762735.1 Platanus orientalis
AAACATGCATTTGATCAATGGTAAACTTGGTCAAATTTTTGTTCCTCTATGTGAAAGTAGGTATATTCAACCAAATCAGTTCTATACTAGGTATTCAATCTAGCTACTGTTGCAAGATCTTGGCAATCTCAATATTAATCAGTTACATGCAATAATATGATGATTGCAATAATATGACCTACCTTGACTTATGCACATGTCTTAGATTTGACTAATCAAGTCCTTGTTGCAATAATATAACAATTTTAATGTTGCAATGCAATATAAATAATTATACTAATTTGCAAATCAACAGTCACACTTGCACACAATAAACATCACAATTTATAATGGTTCGGCAACCTTTCTAGTCCCTACTCCACTATGGAAAGCTTGTCCTTGAGCCAGTTGATTTTATTGATAGAAAATTCTTGTAATCTATTACAAGGAACATCAACTACTTTAATGAAATTCCTAGAAGGGGGTGAATAGGAATGTCCGTCCCACTATTTTTTTTTTTAAGTTAATTATTGTAACTTCCACCTCAGTTCTATTCTTTTAATTTGGATGATATTGTATGCACAATTAAATCTACCAACCACAAAATTTTCACGTAGACAATTTTTGACTAAAAGAGTTCCTGGTTTACAGATGAGGTTATTAGATACAAATCCACAGGAATGAAAAATGTAATCCTACACGATATTTGTTATGAACAATTTGCTAACTTAATGATCAATTTTATGCACAATTTTTTCCATTTAATAACGAGGGATTTATTAACCATGGTTTCTTTATACTAAATTTTGCAATTAAGTTCAACAATTAGATAAATGCAGTGATGAACAACAACACATGCAATCCCACAAGATGCACAATATTTATAGTGGTTCGGTTGTTTCCTTGACTTACTTCCACTTTTTGAAAGCTCGTCTTTGAGCTGTTGATTTTTTATTAATAGATTACTTTATTACAGACAAAAACTTAAATGACTTACTATACCCACGGGACTAACTCGCTATAACTCTGATTCATCTGGTGGCTCCGATGGAGGTAAGCTCCAATAAAGAAGATAAAGTTGAGATGATAAAAATTATCATTGTGCTCCTCAGGAGGTGAATATGACATATAATCCAACCCTTTTGTACATTTTTCTTAGAGAGTTGATGATTGATTTGAAGCTTCAAGGGTCTAACTCTCAGAGCTTTCAGATTTTGTCAAGGTAGGGATAACCTATTCCTTCCCCTCTTAAAAAGTGTGACTACAAGAGTATAGAAGAGAGGAAATAACTTGCAAAGAATTTATCAGAATATTCTTATTGATACGGGGCCTCTACAAGTTTTTTTCAAGATTTTTTGGCAAGAACTCATACGTATATGATCAATCTTCTCTTTGTTCTTCTCATTTTCTTTCTTAGGGTTTTGTGCAACTTTATATGCCTTTTTATAAATATTTCTTTTGTGCAAAATCTTAGTCCTAATGGATAAGAAATCCTAGCCCTTGATCTATACAAAATTAGGCAAGTTTCCAAATTTTTTTTGGGTAAATTACATAATGACCCCTGGACTATATGACAATATACAGTTTCCCCCTTTAACTATCAATAATACCAAAAACCCCCTTATCAGAAATATTCTAGTTACAAAAGTTAGTTTGAGTGTGATCTTACCACAATACCCTTTGTTTTAAATCTCATTTTTTAACAAAAAAAAACATAATTTTGAAATCTCAAAAATTGCCTTAATAAATTAAAATCCAAATCGTTCATCTTCTTCCTTCCTCATCCCGTCTTTCTCCTTTGCACCTGCTCCACCGTCACCACCACCACCTCCTTTGCCCCACCACAACCACTAGCACTGCCTCTACCTCCCCCACCACCACCACTGCCAAGTTGTATATTGGTCTTCATGGACCCATCGATGTGGAGCCATGATGAAGAGCTATTGCCATTTCTATTCATGATTAGAGTGCCCGTTGGCTTTCTTTCTATATCTTGGCGATAGTTCCATGGCCATCATCTTGTTCACGTCCGCCATTGTTACACCTATAATGCATACACTGAACAGTAGACTAGATAGAAACCAAAACTAATCCTGATCTAAAGATCGTTAAATCAAAGATGCCCCCTTTCTCAAGCACTTTTCAAACACACAAACATCAACCGATTCACGGTAGTTGGATCTTTAGCATAAATATCATCACGCATTCGTTAATGGAAGCCAAAATAATCAACATAACCCTCATTTGCCCTTATCTATCTACTACCTCCCCTTACCCTTAGCTATTGCTGCCAGGCCTCACCCGGCCCTCATCGAAGAGCACATTATCGCTTAGTGCCGGGAGATCCAATTCCTCCTCGACAATCAACGGGTTACAACTACACACGTTACGCTCAAGTAGGATCTCTACCACATACGACAAGCAAAAACAAATCAGAAACCTCTGCAAACCAGAAACCCTTCTTATGACCAGCATCACCACACTTTCCTCCGATGCCTTATCGCCATAACCACAAGCTCCACCTCCACTTCCGTTCTTAGTCAGGCAAGTCTCCAATTCTTCCTTCCTCCCCCCCCCCTTTACCTCCATTCCTAACCACAGGCTTGGAGATCCTCAAACTAGTTCCTCCACATCGAACCTGCCAAACCAGGTTACTCCTCCCCAAATGGACGTCACCCTTGCTAGGACTACTCGGCCACTTCTTCGACTTGAACTCACCCTCCCGAATTGCTATGCGAACATGGCGCACTACTCACCTCCCGAGTCGTTGCCACTCTAGCTGCTATTTTTTACTGGTTTCCACTGTTCTCGCCCCAGCAGCTCTGCGAGAACGGCCATAGATTGATGTTCAACTCTGCCCCGCTTAGGTTGCTGCCACTCTTCTTTTCATTCTTCTTCTCTGTCTTTTTTTTTTCCTGTCTTTGCCTTTGTCTTCATGATTGTTTTTGCTTGAGCTTGTTGTGGCTATTGGTCCGGGTTTTGGTTCTATTCAGGACAAAGTTGTTCTTTATTTGATTTGAGCTCCGAGTTTGGTGGGTTAGAGTGGTGGTGAAGGAGTTGGAGAGGGAGGACACTGTGGATGAATAATTCATCGGTTAAGAGGAGATGGGGTTAAGGAAAAGATGGGTTTTTGACCATCTAGAACTTGAATTCAGTTGGAGGCATTGCTCCTTCTTCCGCTACTGCTTGGAGGATTTGGTGGGTTTGGGCTAGTGGAGTTTGAGGTTTGATTTTGGGTTTCTCCATGAACTAGAAACAGAGTGAGAGGAGATGGGTTGTGTTGGGTTGGGAGGTGGGTGGTTTGAATTGTGTAGCTTCTTTCCTTGGGAGTCAGCGCATGGTTCAGTGAAGGTGACTGGGAGTGAGTAATAAAAGCTGAGAGAAGAGGGAAAGGTTGGGGATGGGGATAGGGGTATTTTAATTTTTATATGGGTTAAGGGCATTTTCATCATGATAAAACACTCCCATGTGCTGTGAGGGTAGTTTTGGGTTTTTGAAAAAACTTTAGATCACGTGATTCCTTTGACTAACGGTAAACAACGGATAACTGACCGCAAGGTGTTTTTTGAAACCAACAGTGTGAGTCAAAGGGGGTCCACGGTATGATTGATAGTTGAGGGGAGAATCTGTATATTGTCAGATAGACCAGGGGGTCATTTTGTAATTTACCCCCCATTTTTTTTCTCACTGGATCGATCCGCCCAAAGTGGTTGGCTCAATCCAGGGTGCCAAATTGATCCACTTGTTTTAGGCGGTTCGATACAGGTGCTCACTACGCGTGCAATGAGCAGACCTGAGCCTAGCCGGATCGATCTACCTATTTTTGGTGGCTCGATCTAGTGGATGATTCGCCCAAAATGGATGGCTCGGTCCACTTGGTCCAATAGCCTGTTGTTTTATTTATTCCTGTCAAATTCACATCTTGGCCTTTATAAAATTAACTTCATTTTTTATGCTTATATTGATTAAAATAGAGAGGAAGATCTAAGTTAGGGTCAGGACATGTCCTTGACACATCTAGGTCATGGGTTTGGCCTAATACCATTTTACCTGTAATCTCGAATGTGCTGAGCAGAATATTCTTATTAATGTGGGGCCTCTTCAAGCTTTTTCCAAGATTTTTTGGCAAGAACTCATACGTATATGATCAATCTTCTATTTGTTCTTCTCCTTTTCTTTCTTATGGTTATGTGCAACTAAATATGTATTTTTATAAAGAATTTTTTTTGTGCAAAACCTTAGTCCTAATGGACAGGAAATCCTAGCCCTTAATCTATACAAAATTGGGTAAGCTTCCAATTTTTTTTTTCTCGTTGGATCGATCCACCCAAAGTGGTCCACTCGATCCAGTGAGCAGACCCGAGTCCAGCCGGATCGATCTGCTTGTTTTAAGCGGCTCGATCCATTAGCTGATTCGCCCAAAATGAGTGGCTCAGTCCACTTGGTCCAATAGCCTGTTGTTTAATTTATTCCTGTTAAATTCACATCTTGGCCCTTATAAAATTAATTTGATTTTTTATGTATATATTGATTAAAATAGAGAGGAAGATCTAAGTTAGGGCCAGGTCATGTCCTAGACACATCTAGGTCATGGGTTTGGTTCAATACCATATTACTTGTAATCCTGAATGTGCTGAGCTAAGTCTGGGGTCTTTTGAAGCCATCAACTTTAGTTGATGTGATGCGCCACTTGTAAGCTCTTCCAAACTTAGACTTACATACATACAAGACATTGACTTACACCCTTTAGACCCTTTTTGTCATGGAATTGACAAGTACACCACCACATGCACTTACAACCCCCTTTGTCAATTCTATGACAAAACAAAATAAGTACAACAGAACCCAATTACAAATAACCATTTACAGACTCAACAAAGGTTCAAAAGATATATATTTACAGGCTTATTTATCATGTAGCTCCCCCTTAAGTTGTTGTACCTTGTCATACCTGTATCACAACATACAAACACCTCTCTCACAAGAACAGTGATACAATATCCAGAATATATATATATAGATATATATATATATATATATATGTATGTATGTATATGCCAGTAATGAAGGCATCACTCAACAAGCATGCATATGTACAAACCATTAAACATTCACTTGGTTTGTCTAAAAACCCCTTAGAAAATTTGTGTGCTTTTACAAGTTGGTGGATAACAAATTCATTAAAAGAATAAGTTCATTCATTCACAGCTACCAGTCTTGTTTAGCAACCTCTTAGGAAATTTGTATGTTTTTAAAAGCTGGTGGGTAACAATTTCATTAAAATAAATTCAATAATTCCTCCACCACACAATGCATTTAAGTAAAATTTTATAAATGATACACAGTGCATAGAATGTCTTATGTGTTCCTCCTGCATATGTGATGTGCAATGTGTATGCTTAAAATGAAAATGCATTATATGCTCCCTAATTTTCTCCCCCTTTTTGTCAATTATTGTCAAGAATTGACAAGGACAGAGTCAAAACAATATAATACAACATATGCAAACAATTGAGCATAATGTAAAATCCTCTAAAATGTGTAGACAATAACCATGGCATTTCATTAGAAGTCTACAACATAACACAATCAAACACGGTCCAAAATAGACAAGGTTTAATTCAAACAGCCTAAAACATACAAGTCACATAAACTATAGATAAGAAACACCACAGAATTACGAAGCAAACTCCTATTTAAGGCTGAGCATGGGCTCGGGCCAGCCCGAGCTAGGCCCAATAAGGGCCTGGGCCTGAGTTGAAGGCCCGAACTTTATTAGGTTTGGGCTCAAGCTTACCTCGGCCTAGCCCGAAGCCCGAACTTATATAATTAATACATATATATATATATATATGATGAAAAAGTGTGTGTGAAGAAAATGTTCTATGATGAAAAAGTGTTTTTAGTATATATGGTAAATTATAAGCTGTACGGGTTGTGTTTAAGGTTAAAAATGTCCAAAAATGAGTTGAGATGAAAAAGTAGGTGTAAAAAAAGAGACATCAAAGATTGTGTTTTTGAAAAATTAATGGGCCGTGGGCTAGACCGAGCCCAGCTCGAAGCCCAATAAAATAACTAGGGCTGGGCTTGGGCCTAAAGTTTCTACAAATATTTGGGCCCAAGCCCGAAATTACTAAGGCGGCCCAAGCCTTGGGCCTACCTTGGCCCGGCCCATGTACACCCCTACTCCTATTCTTCGTATTCATCGTCCTTATCTTCAAAGTCATCATCGCTCCCACCATCGTCATCATCATTAGCAACACCACCATCACAAGCTTCCTTTCCGTCCGTTTCCCGGCTCGAAGAAGCTCCACCTTCTACTAGTGGTCCCACAATTTCAACCAAGTCTTCAAGATCACTTAAGGAATCGTCATCCTTAGCCAAGACGGGAAAATTTGGATCTCTCTCTCAGGTATGAAATAATTTGTCTTTATTTTTCTTGTGCTAGTTGAAGACCGTGGCAATAGTTTTCAGCCCTTAGTAGATTTTCTTTTGGGCATACACAAGTTGAAGAAGAAGATTCTTTTTGGTGAGGTTCTTCTTGGTTTGAATAGATTGTGAAGGTTTAGTCCTCTTCGTCTTTGGAAGGTACTTGGTACTTGAGTTTGGCACAAATGTTCTCAATAATGGGTTTCATCCAATTCCCCATCAAATTTAATGTTCTTGTGAAGATGGGCTCCCCTTGTTTCAAGAACTTTGTATTGGCAAGAAACTGGATGCCCATCTTCTTGAGCATCATGGTTATGAGAACACCATATGGAAGACTATTTCTAACATTGGTAGCTTTGCTTCCATAATAATGGTGTGACGGATGATGTAAGGCAAATCAATAGCCTTTTCTGTCAAGAAGCACTCAATAATGTAGATTATGTTGGAGGACATTCAGACTTATGTGTTGTGGGGACAATGTTGTAAATGAACACTCTGTTAAGGAACCTATTCAGAGCATTCAGTAGCCTTCAATTTTGTTTCCCTAGAAACACTTCTTCACATGAATCTTTCAACAAGTCCCTCTTTACATTCCTCTTCCATCCAACCAAGGGGGAAACCTACAGGATCCTGAGGTCTTTTAATTTCTATTAGTTTGGCTAATTTATTTGGGTCCATACTAATGGGATCCCAAACACATTAGTTTTGAAGCTACTGGTTGGAGGATTCTCATTATAAATAAGGGCATAAAACATCCTGATAGCTTCATCATATACTTCTCCCCTCAGTTGAAAGAAATTTAACCAACCTCTTTCAACTACATCCTCCATAATCTCCATTATAGCTAAGGTTTCTGCTTCAACAAATCGTTTTATAGCTATAGATTGAGTAGGAAAATACCTTGTTGGAGTGTAATCCTCTCCATGCTTCCTCTTCCCTTTCTTGCTATCTCCTTGATTTGGATCATCTCCTCCCATGGTTGTTTTACCTTTTTTGCTCATGTTTTTGAAGAATCTTGGCAAATATTGCAAGATCTAACAAATGAACCAAAAGGAGTGAGGAACTTGGGGTTTCTAGGGTTCGGAAGAGGGGGAAAATGAAAATGAGGAGGGAGGTAGGGTTTGCGAGAACTTAAAGGGTCGTGGGAGTTGAATTTTTGACTATTATTATGAGGTTTAGAGAGAGAAAGGTAGGAGAAGAGAAAGAAGTAGCAGTACAAGGAGAGAATCGTATGTGTTAGGGTCTTCTACACACCATACGTATATATATATATATATATTTATATATATATATATGTATGTATATATATCTATATATATACATATATATATATAGAGAGAGAGATAGATATATGTATATCTATATATATATATATTTATAGACTCCAGTACATCAGTAGTATATGGTGCAACATACATAACATAAAGAAAAAAGACATAAATGCCGTGAACCTACACACTTCTACACTCCCCCTCAAGCTGGTATGTAAATGGAACACATACCAAGCTTGCGGACTAAAGACTAAAAATGGTAGTAGGTAAGCCTTTAGTGAAAACATCAGTGAGTTGATCCTGGGATGGAACATAAGGAATACAAATCTCTCTGGACATTGATTTTTCTTTAATAAAATGACGGCCCACTTCAATATGTTTAGTCCTGTCATGTTGTATTGGATTATGGGCGATGCTAATGGCAGCCTTGTTGTCACAATATAGCATCATTGGTCTTGTGATTAGAAATCCCAACTCAAAAAGTAATAGTTTCAGCCACAATAACTCACAAACTCCATGAGCCATGAACCTATACTCCGCCTCTGCACTAGAACAAGCAACAACACTTTGTTTCTTGTTGTGCCAAGTGACTAAATTTTCACAAACAAGTGTGTAATACCTAGATGTAGATCTCTTATCCATCACAGAATCTGCCTAATCGGAATCTGTATATGCCTCAACACGAAAATCACCTCCTCAATTGGCAAACAATAAGCCCTTTCCTGGATCTCCTTTCAAATAAAGTATTCTACAGACGGCCTCCATATGAACCATCGTAGGTACATGCATGAATTGACTAGTGACATTGATAGTAACCAAAATGTTAGGACAAGTCAAGGAAAGATAAATGAGGCAGCCTACCAACCGTTTGTATCAACTTGCATTAATAAGCTATTGACCATCATCTTGAAGTTTCTAATTGGGATCCATAGGATTAGCAACAGGTTTGCAACCTAACATTCCTGTCTCACGTAGAAGATTTGAGGTGTATTTTCATTGAGATATGAAGATGCCCTTTTTAGATCGAGTAACTTCAATCCTTAGAAAATACTTAAGCGGCCCCAAGTCCTTTATTTCATATTTTCTTGCTAAGTGAGACTTTAAGTGTTTGATCTCAACTTGATCATTCCCTATAACCACTATGTCATCTACATAGAAAATGAGGGCTATGGTGGGACTTCCCCTTCTCTTTACAAACAAGTTATGATCTTCTTGACATTGGAGGTACCCATTTTGAGCCATGACTGTACGAAATCTCTCAAACCAGGCACGTGGTGATTGCTTCAACCAATTAAGTGTCCTTTCAGTTTACAAACTCGGTTCTTCCCTAATGCAAGCTGAAATCCTGGTGGCAACTTCATTTAGACTTCTTCCTCAAGTGCACCATGCAAATATGCATTCTTTACGTCGAGGTGTAAAAGAGGCCAATTATGATGGGCAATTGAGGAGAGAAGAACACAAATTGAATTCATTTTTGCAAATGGTGCAAATGTTTCTTGATAATCTACACCATAAGTCTGAGTGTAGCCTTTTGCTACAAGCCTAGCCTTATACCCGTCCACATTGCCATCTGGTTTCAACTTGATTGTAAACACCCACTTACAACCAATTGGTAGTTTGCCTCTAGGAAGATCCATGATGTCCTAACTATTATTTTTATGTAAAGCTCGCATCACCTCCTTCATTGCCTCTTTTCCCTCAGAATGAGATAAAGCTTTTGACACACTGTGAGGTATAGAAATAGAAGACAAGGCAATAGAAAACAAACAAAAAGAAGGTGATAATGAATTAAAAGAAACATTATTGGCAATAGGATACTTAACACATGAACAAACACCTTTCCTAATAGCAATAGGAAGGTCCAGGTCATCAACTGAGGTGGAAGGAGGTTTAGAAACATTACCTGAAGCCAAGGATATGTCATGGAGAGGGACATGAGGATCTTTCATGACTGGCTATAGAACTCTTCTCTTGTATATGTGGAATGGCTTATTCTTGTTCTCCTCCTTTCCAACACAATCCTTTTTAGGGGTACCTTGATAAAAAAGAAAAGCAAGTACTAGAAGAGGATCATCACCAACTGCAGTAACATACTCCCCCTGGATGATAGATTTCCCGGAGGAAAAGAATGGAATAGACTCATGAAAGGTTACATCCTTAGATAATTTTTTTTTAGAGTAGATGAATGAAACGTTTGTACCCCTTTTGACTAGGAGAGTATCTGAAGAAAATACATTTAAGTGATTTTGGATCAAGTTTAGACCATGTGGACTTATCAACATGTATAATACAAATGCAACCAAATACTCTAGGGGAGATAAAAAAGAGAGTGGAATTGGGAGAAAGAACTTCCAATGGAATCTGATATCCCAAAACACGAGTAGGAAGACGGTTCATTAAATAGGCTGTAATTTGGACAACATCTGACCAAAATGTTTTTGAGAAGCCATTTCCAGGAGATGCTTGTTTTTGCGCTCTGCTACCACTGCTACCCCATTTTGTTATGGGGTGCCAGAACATGTGGTTTGGTGAAGAATACCACAGGTATCAAGATAAGAAGTAAAGGATGAAGATAAGTATTCACCACCATTGTCACTACGTAGGATTTTTATCTTTTTTTATCAAATTGAGTCTCAATCATTTTATGGAATGAAACACAGGAAAAACATCACTTATGACTTCAACAAATACACCTATGTACATCGTGAGAATCATCCACAAAAGTCACAAAGTAACAAAAGCCAAATAAAGAAACAACAGGAGCTAACCCCTACACATCTGAATGTACAATTTCAAAAGAAGAACTACTTTTATTAATGCTTATTGGATATAAACTACGACAATGTTTGAAAAACTCACAAGAGTCACACTGAAAGACACTAGACTTAGAACATAAATGTGGAAACAAATGCTTAAGTAATGAACAAGAGGGATGGCCTAAACGTTGATGCCACTGAAAGAGTGAGGTTAAGGAAGATGAGTTGTCTTTTATTATGGGAGCAAGAAGCTACTATACTAAAGAAGCTACGTGGGGTGTGCCATCCAAAACATAGAGTCCATGCTCCACATGCCCTCTACTAATCGTCATCCTCGTCTTTAAGTCCTGAAATACACAGTGGTTAGGAAAGAATGTAACACAACAATTCAATGATTTTGTGAGATGACTATCTGATAAAAGATTAAGAGTAATATTAGGAACGTGAAGTATTGAGCAAAACGGTAGTGTAGGAGTGATTGAAATAGAGCCTTTACCAGCAATGGAAGAATAAGATCCATCAGTTATTCGAACCTTATCCTTCGCAGAGCAGATAGAAGAAGGAAAAAAGAGAAGGTATACCTGTCATGTGGTCAGAAGCTCCTGAATCAATGATCCAGGAGTGATGTGGAGAGGTGATAGAAGCACTGAAGGCAGATGCTGAGGTACTCGATTTACCCGGTGCATGGGAGAGGTAGGGACTCCACGTGCCCCGAGGATCTAGTTAGGTGCTATAAGAGGCTTGGATACCTCGGTTTAAAAAAAAAAAAAAGGCTTCCATGGCGTAGTTGGTAAGAGGCTTTAATAAGATAGAGGTCTTGGGTGTTTGACTCTCAAAAGCATTATTTTTATCAATGCATGTACATGAATCATATATGGCAATCTATAGTTCAGAACCTATCCATTCAGCAAAGATGGATAAGAACGGCATTGCAAGAGTGTCTATGGATCAAAAGAAATTTCCTAGGGAAGTCAGTAATCTCTACGGTTGCTTATCTTGCTTTCTATGGGATGATCTATCACATTTGGAGTGAGCACAACCTACGGAGGTTTGAGAATAGGGGTATGCAGCAAGAGACCATTGTCAGATTAGTAATGGATGATGTGTGTGCTAAAGTTCAAAGGGTGGAACATATCATGAAGGATGATGTGGTGTCCAAGTATATCAATACCTGTTGGAGTCTTGAGCTCAAGAGGGACTTGGGCAAAGAGAAAACTTGTGTTTGGCTGATGCTGGTAGATGATATTTGGACATTATCATGTGATGTCTCAATGACTGAAATTAGAAGTGGATATGAATGTCTCATTCAGGATAAGGATGGGACTTCATCAGTGGCATTTGCAGGGATTGTGGAACACAAGAATATCCTTTGGATTGAGTTATATGCTTTATATAGAGGGCTTAGCATTGCTGTGGACAAAAACTTCAAGAGGCTTCAGAATTTTTTTTTTTTTTTTGAGAGGTAAAAAGAGGCTTTGGATTTTAAATTGGAAATTGGCATTTTACAACAAAGGAGTAGGGCACCATGGAGGGTGCTTGGTATCATGACAAAGATCACCACCTTGATGCAATAATTGGATTCGGTTGTGTGCCAACATGTGTGGAGTTCAGCTAATTGTCCTTTAGAAATTTTGGCTTCATGGCAATCTGGGAATAATGAAATTATTATGTATCTTGCGAATTTTATATGCAGTAGCTTTACATTATTTGGAGAAGAATTATCATATTTAGAAGCCTAAACCAAAGCTCTACCAAGGAAGGAAGAAAGTGAGTAGGTGTCCATGGTAATTAGATGTTTTATGGTCTTTTTATTTTTAATTTCAATGTGTAATGAGGCTTTTTTACAGCCATAGAGTAGGGAGTTATTAAGCATGAGTGTTTAGGGTTATTTTAGTAACTTTATGTTATTTTTTATGCAAAATAAGGGGGGAATTAGTGTTGGTCATGTAACT
>JAOXJP010184633.1:0-12387 GCA_025762735.1 Platanus orientalis
GGGCAGGGTCTAAACCCTGGCCCGAGCCCTCCCCTACGGGCCTGAGCCCAGTCTATAATTTGAGAGTCGAGCCTGGGCCTACTATGACCCGGCCCGTGCCCACCCCTACAAATAATTACCCATATAAAAAAACAAATTCATGTGATGATAGAATAAATAGTTATTATTAATTAATCATGTCTATATTTTATGTGAATGGCTTTGTTAGGACACATATTTCCAACATACACTACACGATGCATTCATTTATATATAATTTATGAACACTAGCATCACAAAATTTTATCGAATGTATTTTTATTGGATTAGTCGAATTTTATTTATTTAATTTATTTTTACTATAAATTTGTAAAATATTGGATTTATTTGTTGGGTTTTCCTATAACTCAACCTAAACAATTTCAACTTGAAAAGTGTGAGCCTTTCTTTCACCCTGTGGAATGAAATGTTGTGACTTGAAAGTTTGCATTTACAGTCATGACCAATGCAAAAAATGCATGGGACTCACACCCCCGTGTGAGGGGGTGAAGATACATCATGGATAGTACATCCTTACTCAGCCAGGCTATGATACAAAACATCTAGCTCTGGCTGGGCTCTGGCTACAACTAAGGTTGATCGTATTCAGCTTGATTTACATTTCTAGCCGGGTGGGCCCAGGCTAGCATTGTGGTTTAACGGATTGCAATTGGGGCAGACCAAACTTGGTATGGCCCAGCCCAACTCCACGCAGCCAATGGCCACTTGACCTATATGCCCTTTTGGAATCCGGTACACATCAACTAGAGCTGTAAATGAGCTAAGCTAGTTCGGTTTGGCTCAGACTTGGTTCGTTGTGAGCTATAAGCCCAGAGCCTCCAAGTGAGCTTGTTTAGCTAAGTGGACTTGAACTAAGCTGCACTAGGTTCAACTCATTAAGGGGTGTTATTTATGTATATAACATGGGATCAATTTTTTTTGTGACCAATGTTTGACAGACCACAGACTGACACATGATGTTTTTAAGGTTAAAACCATTAAATAAATAAAAAAGTGCTCAACTCAAAAGTACCTAAAAAGAGGCACCAAAATTCAAAAATACATCACATGTCAATATGTGGTATGTTACTCAACGGTCACACCAATTTTAGACCCAAAAGATCTTTTCTCATAATAATATATATAATATAGCCTTCTTTAATATATTATATTTTTAAACATTTAACATGTTTTGTAGACATTGTACTTAATGTATAAATATCATATACTTAAAAAATGATTTGATTTATAATAAATGCATTTATATTTGTATTAAAATGTTCATTACATCAATCAAATCAACAACATTTATATCCACGTAAACTTGAACTTAATGTTTTGTTAGAAAATAAATAAATAAATTTGGTAAGCTAAGCTAAGCATGGCCCCTTAGGTTTGTGACGAGCTCAAACCACGCCTGAGCTGAGCTGGGTAAAACTTGGTTCAGCTCAACTAGTTGACACCCTTAACCTGAACCTCAACGTGACGAGTACTCAGGTTGAGTATGGATTGAGCAGTTTTTTAAGTTGGAACTCCATCGGTGCCATGCATAAAATTTTCTTCTTGTTTTTCTAATTATAAGTACCCTTGTCACATAAGTGTTTATGCCTCCTACTATAAATTAAAGGAGGTGCAATTTCTATTTCTATGTTTACACGTCGAAAAATATAAGTAAATGGTTGAGATATTGGAGTAAACTAAACGGGAGTCTCTTACAATGTTTTTTGTACAATTTTCTTGAGTAGCACATTCTTTCCCATATTACGTAGAATGTTCATTTTATAAAGAAGACATGATCAAACATAGAGTTTGGTTCTCCCCATAATCAGCAAAGAAAGAGTCTTACTAAGGAAGTTGTTGGCACCAATTACAAGATGTCACAGATGGGATAGCAAGCATGGAAGCATATTGACTTCTTCCATATGGTTTGCAGAGCACTAACTATCATTTACGTACTATTTCACATTTTCAATATCTTATTACTAAATTTATATACTATACAATTCTTGTTTTAAAAAAATATCACTTGGGTCTGCTTACCAAAGGCTCAATGCCCTAAATTTATGCAATTTAGTAAGTGGCTTTAATGAACAACAGGATCATCAAATATTATTTTGGTTCTAATGAATCAGCGTTTAGTACTTGTCTACATTTGCCAAAAAAAAAAAAAGTACTTAGTCTACCGAAGGCATTCTTATCTCCCCGCCTAGGCTTAAGAGGGTGATAGAAAGAGATACATTAGCATCTAATACTCCCCCTTTGATTTAGATTTTTTTTTTTTGGAGTGACTTTGATTTAGTAATTGTTCTTCCTTCTTTGAGAGGGAAAGATGCCTAATTTAGGAGATGTTGGGTCACCAATTATGTTCCCTTCTCTATTCCTTTGTGGTGTTGAGAGAGAGAGAGAGAGAGAGAGATGCCCACTTTAGGAGATGCTGGGTCACCAGTCACTCTAGAGTCTAGATCCTCTATTCCTATGTGGTGTTGAGAGAGAGAGGCCAACTTTAGGAGATGCTGGATCACACCAATCACTCTGGATCCTCTATTCCTCAGCTGTGGCGTTTTCTGTAGTAATTGAGCATCAAACGACACTTTTAACCCTGTGTTTGCCTCATGTCTACCCATGGTGATCGTTACAGGATTGCTATGGGAAACACCACCACAGAAAATCCCGACTCGGTCGCCAATGAGACAGCAGCCCAAGTACCCTACCATAAAACAAACAAATAATATAGAATGAACAAGTCCAGGGAGGGAAAACTTTTAAAAGGGTCCATAGATTAGAGTCAGTGAGCCACCCGATCGTTGTCCTTGGTCTCTTAGTAGAGAAGTTTATACCGTAACTATTGAAGCTTGAAATTTTCAAAATCTAGGCAAGAGAAGACCCACCTAGAGAGTCTTAATCGCTGAGTTTGTTGCACAAATCCATTCAGATATAATCTGATAATTGTTTACAACATTTAGATCATATCCAAAATCCACCTGCATGAAAAGAATCTATTGAGAATCTTACACACAATCATGAAGGTGAAACTCCAAACACCCATCTAAATGGTCAATAATGTCCATAGCTGCACGAAACATAATATTGCAAATATTATTGAATTCTCATCTGATGTAGAAGTTACAGTAGGCAGTTTTCTTTACATTAAAACGGAGAGACAGCCATTAGACTGAGCTTACAACACCGATCAACTCAACATCAGGACTCAACTTGGCTAACATGCCAAGATAACCAGACAAGTTACACAAGGATATCAGTAAAGTCTTTGCTTCACGCAATTCAGCACCAACTGAACAATCTGAGCAATGGTAACAGAAGAAATCAGAGGCGCAACAGACTCCCAACGAATTGTATAATCAGTGTTATATAGATTCTTTGTGAGTTGTATCATTCCCTTGTAGAGATTATGTACAGGGATGAAGTTCACCAGAAGCAGCTACTAAGGGTTTTTTTCCATCAATATCCCAGCTTCCATCTGATGCAAGCAAACACAGCTGCATTACTTGGCAAACATGTAAACTTAATCAAAGATGAACTGGAAAATCTACCAAAATAAATATAAATAAATAAATAAACTGACCAAAAAGATGATTGAGAGATCTCCGGTAATGGAGATGTTATTGGAAACCATTCAGATGATGTTTAGCCATTTGGATTTACCTCAAATCAACTGCTGGAGCGACCGAGATCAAAGTCCATGGTGTAGTCATATTCGATAGTTGGAATTACAGAGGCCATAAATTTCAAGAATAAGAAGAGGTACCTAGGAAAATTTGAGATTAAGATTAAGAATAGGGAAAAGGAGAAAAATTCGAAGCCACAAACCCTGACAAAATAAAAATAATGTTTAAGATACAGCTCGTTTTATATTCAACCTTCTTGTGAAGGGGGACACATTTCAGTTCCTATGCTGAAGCAGGTTTAAGTTTTGGAAGTATGTGAGGTAAGAAAGATAATTACTTATCAACTTCTAATTCAACTCCCCTTGACATTAGAACATCAATGATCTTTTTCATCACAGCCCCATGGCGGCATGGATGTACAGATGCATGCTTCCCAGGCAAATGAGGATGGTCCTCAATCGTCACCTAGAGTCAATAAGATTATATAAGAAGTTTCAGTCATGCATAAATTCTGACCACAAAAAAATAATAACAACAATTCATAGAGAAAGAGCACACTGTTGTCTAGTAAAGCCAATGCATGGTAACAGACAAACCTAAAAAAATGCATCAAAGGAAATTATGAAAGAAAATAAACACAAAAAAAACCAACTGGAAGATACAACTCTTTATCCCTTGAAAGTAGTTCCCCAAAGTTTGCATTAGAAGTGCATACATATGTACGAGTAAAATTAACTTTGCATCAATAAATAAATCAAAGGAATATGACTTTCTCAGCATACTGATTTCTATCCTTCTGAAAGTGTTTTAACAGACTTTTCAGTACAAGGGTAAGCAAGCAATTTTTTTAAGAGAACTGTTAAGGCTTCATAAGGGGAAGAGAGACAGAACCCCCTGTTGACATTAAATTAACCAACTCTCCCAAAACCTTAAGGTGTTAGGAGATACAAAAATTAATGTACTTCAACACCCCCCTCAGGAGGAACACTGTTCTCTCTGGGGAACACACTTGGGGAGCTAGGCACGGGTCCATACAATCCGTACACACGCACACAACACTACATCCAGGAAAATACTTCCACCGGGATTCAAAGTTCGAACACACGATCAAACCTGCTCTGATACCATGTTGACAGTAAATTAACCAACTCTCTCAAAACCTTAAGGTGTTAGGAGATACACAAATTAATGTACCCCCCAACCCAAGAAATTCATGCAGTCCCTAATCTGATTGTATGATGGAGTTGTAGCTTGTCAAAGTGATACTGCACCAACAACAGAATCATTGCTATTCTACTTTGGAATTCACAATATAGTCCAGGGTTTAAGTCATACTAAGCATAGAAGGTTTGGGTAACCATTTTGCATGTTTTTAATCTATAAATCATTTCTTTAACTAGTAACATTGTTTTATAAAAAAAAAAATAAAGTTAAATAAATCATTAAATTTGGGCTTGATCATCTGACTTCATAAGCCATTGTAAACAAACACTATGACATTAAACATTAACAAGATGAATAGAAATCAAATGTCCCAATAAGGAAGGAGAAAGAGATTAAATTTTAAACTTGTCTGTCCTTGCAAAATGAATTATACCAATAATTACAGTTGTTTCTAAAATTGCTGCCACTCCTATAATTTTTGAAATGCTATAATCTTTATAATTATTGCTATTATTATTTTTATGGACATCCTACAACTTTTTTTCAAAGGTTTATGCCTCCGCAAAAGTCTGTAGCCACTTGCATGCTTGCTAATAATTTGGCTTTTGGAAAACTACCTGAAGGACTAGAAGATGCAGCCATTTATTTTCAGGCACTCAACTCAACAAAGCTTTATCCCAACTACTTGAGGTCGACTAGACGAATCCTGTTCCACCATTCTATTCTATTTAGGGTCAAAACTACCATTAAATCATAAGCCCGCAAATCTTTTCTTTACTTAGATTTTAGTCCTTTTTGGCCTTCCCCTTATCCTTTTAGAGCCTTCAACTTGTCTTTTGTAGCCAGATTCTCACATAAACCATAATTATGTGATGAAAACAAATGGTGAGTGAGATCAGGCAGTATGATACACTTATAACAATGTCACAGAAATAAGATCAGGTATGTATACAATTCCTTCCAAACTCTGGATCTCCCCTCTTCATTCCACTAGTCAAAATTACCAAACAAGTAGAAAGAAATTGATGCCATTAGAGCCACGTAGGGCTCATACATGGCTTTGGTGGCATCTACACGAGAAGACATATGGGGACCATGGAGGAACATCTTTGGGACACATGATAGAATCATTATTGAGTTAGTTTATTGTTTTAGTCAATATTTCATGAGTTGTTGAGTCTAGGATATGATGATCATTTTAATTTTTGTTTTTTGGTATTTTTGTAATAATACATTATTGGCAATGGTATTTTAGTAATTTTAGAGAGGCAACAAATCAAAGTGAGGCCCTCTGAGAGTGCTGGTAGAAATCTTCTAGAAGGGTTTGATTTTGACAATTTTTGTTTTTAGAAAGTCAAGATTATTAGTTTTGAGTTTAAGAAAGTCTTAGGTATCAAGTAAGCTAGTAGTTTAAGAGTTTCTAATTTGGCTTCTTGCTATTTTCTTGAGTTTGTGAGCCTATATATAGGGCTGCACGTTTTTGGATTGGTATCAATAAATGAATAAAAAAAATTCCAGTTTTTGATTCTAACAATTTGGGCTGCAATCTCTCTTCAAGTTTTGTGCCAAAGCTTGAACCGAGGTAGGGTTTTCCTAGGTGTGGAGTAAGGTTTTCTCCACAAGGTACACTTTTTCTTTATCTTCTTGTTCTTTTATTTTCTTTTTTCTTTCCTTTCTTCTCTTTCTTCTTTCCTCCTCCTTTTTTATTATTGTTATTATTTGTTGTTTTCACTTTCTCCATTAAAGAATCTTGAAAGGTTTGAATTTTCATGATTTGATAAATCAAATCAACTCCAAAATTCATGAAATTTTGGCCATAATCACTAATAGACGTCAGAATCTACCATTACAATTTCATAAATTTTTAAAGCGTCAATAGGGGTATTTTGGTAATTTCGGGTTTCTATCTATGATAGCCCTTTCGGGTTTCTTTCTTCTCTTTTCTCCATCTTTTCTTGTTTCAACTCTTCTAAACCTCTCTAATCAAGTTTCTTCTTCTATTTTCATTAAATCTTAATTACTTAAAATGTGCTTAAAGTTCAATTCTTGGTTCTTTAACTACATCAACTTTGGTATCATCTCTATTGTCTTACATCAATTTTGATATCAGAGCTAGGTTTACAGCTAGTTCTATCTAGTTGTAATCCCGGGAAGTTGGAGTTTTACCCAGTGCCTTACATCCTAATCTCTAATAGCTTTTTTGAAAGCTGAACACCTCACATAACTCTAGCCTTTGAAGTTGCTGTTTGGTCATCCCTATTGAAGAGAATTCATCCTAGAAGATTGTTGTTGCTGCTTTCGAACACTTAATTTGCACACATGGAGATCTCCTATTGATCAGCCTGACTCATTGAAGGGAAGTACTGATCTGAACATCAGTATTCTAGGTACATATTAGTCTGAACTTTGATAAGAATCAGTCCTAACACAGTCTATAGCTGTTAGCAGGTTGGTTTCGAAGATCCTAAGTCAAATAGCCTTGATATATATTTGCCTCAAGTATACCCTGGACCCAGTCAGCTTGTTGCTTAGCCAGAACAGATACACATCAGCACTTAACCCTGATTCACACACCCTTGTTTTGATCCCTTGTTCTGGAACTATTCAGCCCTTTTAATAACACACATACTTTGCTGTCCCAGGACAGCCTTTGTTCTGTCTCATAGTAACACCTTAAACATCCTTGTCTACTCACTGTGTTCTGAATCAAACTAGCCACTCACAGGCCTACAATACCCTGCTGTGCCAGTCTTCTACAAACCTTACAACCTGGGTTTAGTCCCATTTTAACCAACCTCAATCCCATCAAATTCCCAACCGTTACTTGCTGTTTTCCCTTTCAAACAGTACATGTTAATTTGGGAGACTCTTTGCTGCATATCTTCACCACTGTATTGCTGATTACTAGCCACAAAGATCACTGTTTGATGCTGATAAACTGGACTATTGTTCACTGCTGAAGTCTTGGTTTAGTGGTTGTGTGATGAGGAGGTGATACCAATTACCTAAGTCATTCTAGAGAAATCAGAAGCAAAGCAACCAGTTATTGAGCCTGGAATCCACTACAGCCACTTGATTAATCAACCACATTCTATAGTCATTTGGGGGGGTGATTTGATCTTCAGAAAACCATAATTATTAGGAGTGTGATCTACGCACCTGGAGGTTTATTTAGCATCTGTGCTGACTCTGGGAAAGGATGACCTGAGGCTTTGTTATTGCTGAATGGTCTACTTGAAAGTTGAAACTGGGACCAACTAAAGGTTAGTTTAGCTGCTATTCTGACAGTTCAGTCCATTCCATAGTGTTGCTGACCACTCCTCTTCAGTACGGAAGTATTACCACTCTAGTGATTGTTGCCAAATTTCACATAGACATCACATCAGTGCTGTTGTTCAGCGAAACCTCAGAATTGGGATTTGATCCCATCTTGCTTGCTGTTATATATATTAGTCGATGCTTGCATGTGCATTGCTTACTACACTTATTCAATTTACTGCTGGTTTCGACCCCTCTGACTTGGCACTTACTACATCGGATGCTTAATGTTAAAAATCACCACATTGCTGTTTCTCCAAAATCCACTTCAAAATTGACACCCATAGTCATCTACACTACTGAATCCTTCCGGTTAGTATTTAGCCATGTTCAAATACTTCTTTAGCTAGTTGATGTTAAGTGATGAGGACATTAGGTCCATACAAGAGTTTCAAGTTTACTAGAGATGGCACAGGAGGGTCGCGCCCATGCTATGGTTTCATTAGCATCTTTATTTTATGTTTTAGCCCCTAGCACATGTCATGAGGGTATTTTTATCTTAATACGGTATTTTAATGGTGTTTTGGTTATTATATGTAGTCTGGGGTTATTTTGAGGATGTCATTTTGCTAAGGTTTTTTTCTTTGGTATTTTCTTATGATTAGGGTGTAATAAGTCTGGTCATGGGGGCTATAAAAACACTCCACACGACCAGCAAGTTTCTTATGATGGAATAAACAAAGTTTGCACTTCATGTTTTGATGTTCTTCTTCTTCTTCCTATTTGGTTGCAAGTTGAGTACAGGAAAAACCCTGGAATGGGTCTAGGGAATACTCTAGTTTAACGGTGGTAGTGGAGGCTACCCCTTCCCCTTCGGTAAAAGTCTTCTATCTTTTCTTCTTCTTCTTCTTCTTCTTCTTCTTTTTTACTTTGTTTACTAGTTTGTTTGGACTGGCTGAAAGCAATATTACACAAAATCCCCATTACTCCACACTATTGACAAAGGCTTTGAGCAGATAAATATTCAGAGGGGTGTTCAAGGTTCTTACGATCAGTTTGGAGATTCTTAAATACCTTTTATTGGTTACTTGAGGCTAACGTTGGAAGATCTCCTCAGTCCAGACGTTAAAACCAACACCAAAGCCTTGCCCGAGAATGAGTACTGCTCTTACATGATAAGGAGTTGGTCTTCAATCTTTCTACTGCAGGTAAGGAACTCTTGGACGACTCCAACCATGGTGGACCCCATCTTCCTGGGCCCCACTTGATTGAGTAAACTCTGGCTTTTCTCTCAGGAGGCGTTAAAACAGGGGATTATGTCTCTCGGGGAAGATTGAATCCCTGCTCCTCTTTTCTAGGAGTTTGAAGGCAAGATTTTAGGAGGCTTATACTAACCCCCAAACGATCCTACTGGAGTCAAAAGACTTCCAAAAAGGGTCCTGGGTTGATCGAGCAAACAGATTGCCATTCAGCCATAGCGTGAACTCCCTGTTTTGGAGCATCCGATGAAAACAGCCTCTGGCTCCGATTACTTAGGAGTTTAGAGAAGGTATTTTTTGCTGGGCCTTAGACACTCCTGGGCGACATCACAGTTCTTGGAATCCATTCCAAATCAACTGAGCTTCATATACTATTAATGGGAGGAGTTCCAAGCTGGCGGCAAGGCTAATACAAAGAGTAAATCAGATTTGACCACTTCAATCCCAAGAGAAGCAGCTGTTTCACCATCAGCAGATCAACTAATATATGATAGAGGAAGTCTACAGGCCTATTTTACAGCTGATCTGAGGTATTTTACCTGACCCTACCATGTCCCCTCTTGACTCTCATTAGTAGTAGGTGCTGGTGACTACATGGTATTGGCTAACTACTGAGAAATTAATGTTAACCTGTGATTTTTCTGATAAACCAGACCCTATTCAACAGTGAATCAATCATAGGCCTTGTTGATAAACTTCCCTTAATCCTCTTATCCAACGTTGATCAAATTCTGATCTTTTGACATGTTATTGTCTAGTTTTATAAAATTTATACCATTCTGATTTTCTGGACAATAACTAGACAATCAGCTAATCTTCTAATTTAATTGGGTTCATGCATATAATTTAGGCCTTTTTTTTTGTTTCATTACTTTATAGGCCTTTAAGTCTTATCATGTTTATTGGACTTAATTAAATTTTGATCTAAATTAGTGTGTGGATATGCGAATAGGAACCTCGATTATTTTTTATTATTACTTTTATTAATTATATGTCTGACTCCTTTATGCACACACTCACTAGTCCATATGCATGCTGCATCATTAAGCCAATGGTTTTCACAGTTAAGTACACTTTTCATTTCCCTCATGGAAAGAATGTTAGGGTCATAATTAGTGACTTGTATGCAAACAATTCCATTTCTCCTTGTTTTGCTGAGGGGCTTTCCAGGCATCCTGAAGTAGGATCATTTTATTTTTATAAATATGGTCACTTTATTATCCAGTTTGATTGTGAAGAAAACATAGATGGTGCTAAGTGCTCTTTATTTGAAAGCATTTACAAGGGACATCCAGTAATTCTAGAAAAGAAATGGTTGGATGATAGGAAGGTTACTTTCAACAAGACTAGAAATGGTTGGATGATAGGAAGGCTACTTTCAACAAGACCATCAATAATATACGGATTTGTGATTGAGGGAGTATACTATCGCTTCTAAGTTAGATCAGTTGGTGTCGTATCACCTATTCAAAAATCATCATATAAGAAAGAAGTAAAAACATCTCTAGAATCAGCCTTGCTTGAGCCTAAGGAGGAAACAAAGGCCAAGACTGCAGCCAACGAATTTAAAGAGAAGGTCAGAGATGTGGAAGATCAATCTAAAGTTGAGGGTGATGATTTTGTTGTGGCAGATTCTAATCAGACTAGTGATGAGCAGTTAGATGAGATAACAAAGATTACATATGAATGCCACATCGTTGTACAAGTTTGTGACTAGCTAGTTGAGAATCAAGTGCCAAATCCGGATGAGATTTAACCTCTTCTGGTGGACAATTACATGACTCTGAGATGGTTACAATTGAAGCGATTGAGGAAGAGTATTATGTGGTTTTCCCATTGTCAACTACTTATCCGAAAACAGATGACGCATACAATGAGGTCTTTGTCTTTCCCATGACAAATGCTTACAAGATGATGAGGTTGCATCATAATCTAATCGTGGGTGGATTTAGCTTACGATTATGTGGATCAATCTCCCTAATGTTATTGATCCTTTCACTGTACAAAACTCAAGGTCAAGTTTTTTCGAACAAGGGGGGTTTAATGCGGACATTAAAGCCATGTGAGACCCATTATGGCCTTGGTGGGGTCCACAAGAGAAGGCATATGGGGACACATGAAGGACCATCTTTGGGACGCATGATAGAGTCTTTATTAAGTTGGTTTACTATTTAAGTTAATATTTCATGAGTTGTTAGAGTCTAGGACATGAGGGTCATTTTAATTTTTGTTTTTGGGTATTTTTGTAACAAGACATTATTACCAATGATTTCTTAGTAATTGTAAAGAGTCAACATGTCCAAGTGGGGCCCTCTTGAGTGTTGGTCGAAACCTTCTACTTATTTTGACACTTTTTATTTTTCGAAAGTCAAGATTTTAGTAGTTTTAAGTTTAGGAAAGTCTTAGGTATCTTGTAAACTAGTAGTATAGGAGTTTCTAATTTGGTTTCTTGCTATTTTCTTGAGTTTGTGAGTCTATATATGGGGCTGCACAATTTTGTATCGGTATGCAATGAATGAATGCAAAAAAAAAAAAAAAATCTAGTTTTGCTTCCAACAATTTGGACTATAATTACTCTTTAAGTTTTGTGCCAAAGCTTAAACCTAGGTAAGGTTTTCCTAGGTGTAGGATAGGGTTTTCTCCACAAGGTACACTTTATCTCTATCTTCTTTTTCTTCTTCTTTTATTTTTCTTTTTCTTTCCTCCCTTCTCTTTCTTTCTTCTTTCCTCCTTTGTTCTTGTTGTTGTTATTTGTTGTTTTTACCTTTTCCATTAAAGAATCTTGGAAGGTTTGAATTTTCATGATTTTATAAATCAAATCAACTCCAAAATTCATGATATTTTGACCATAGATCACTGATAGACATCATAATCTACCATTAAAATTTCATAATTTTTTTATGCGTCGATAGGGGCATTTTAGTAATTTTGGGTTTCTGTCCAAAATGTCTAGAATTGCTCTTTTGGGTCTCTCTCTCTTTCTCTCTCTCTCTCTCTGACAGGTTGATTTATAGGTGAAGATGGGTTTTGAACCCTAGCCTGTGGTATGACATCCATAGACT
>JAOXJP010184644.1:0-12387 GCA_025762735.1 Platanus orientalis
ACAGACCTCTATTATCGTGCATTGATTGACACATGATGTGTTTTTGAATTTGATGTCTTTTATTGATCACCTACTTTCTCATCTGAACACTTTTTTGGACCCTTTTACCCCCCAAAACAGCACATGTCTATTTATAATTCACCATATACACTACAGAGGCATTTTTATCACAAAACATTTGCTTCGTTTATGTATTCATCGTAAATTGCTAGTCTCTACTACCCTGTAATCTCTCTTTAGATTTCTCTAGAACATTGATTTTGTCTTTTTTGAACATCACCCTAACGGTCATTACCGATTGCTGGTCCTGTAACTATGGGATCCGGGAGGGTTAGACCAGAAACAGACTTAACCTTTGGCTTTTTTGCATAACGTGGCTGCTCACGAGAGTCGAACGTTGGCAGCATGAGTCACTACTATTGCACCAAAGCTATGACCCTGAATCTTAAAAATATTTTCTCAAAATCTTGAATCTTAAACTCAAATTTTATTTGATCCCATAACCCTAAAATGCCTAAACATTCATGATTAGTAGGATTTTCATGGATTTAAACTAATTAGTGATTAAAGGGGGGTGGGGGGATACCACCTAGTTGGTCCTACATCCCCAACACTTGAGACCATCTCTACAAATCTAAGAAGTTGTCTTGATGGGAATTTCATTGATTCTTTGGCCTTCCCACATTAATTACACATGACATCATGATGAGGACATTTGGTCTAGGAGAGAGTTCCAGGTCTACCAAAGGTGACGCAGGAGGGATATAGCCATGCTATGGTTCCATTAGGGTCATTCTCTTTATTTTACATGTTCTTTTTATTTCATGTTACATGTATTGAGGGTATTTTAGTCATTGAGAGTATGTAGGGGTGTTTTTGTTATTTTTAGTAAGTAGGGTTTATTTTTGTAAGAGAGTTTCTATTTTTGTATCTAACCTAGCCGTGGGCCTTTCTATAAGAACTCACGACCAGGCCATTGAAGGGGATTGAATTTTGAATAAAGAAAACTCCAATTTGCTCATGGCTTCTTCTTCTTCTATTTTATTGTTGAAGATTGAAAGTACCCAAAACCCTGGAATGAGTCTAGGCCTCCACCTAGTTTAACGCTAGTGGTGGAAACCACTCCCTTCTCCTTAGGTTGAAGGTTTCCTCTCCCCCTTTTTTTATTTCTCATTTGTGCTTTTTTTTTTAGATTTTTATTGCTGTTGGAATTGAAGTGTTCTTAAGAAATTGAAGATAAATCAACTAAGAGTGATATTTTGGGGGGACTACTTACATCTTACTTCTTCATAAGGTAGGAACGAACCCCTTGGAAGCAACTTACATCTTTAGTGGTTGTTTAAAGAGTTAATGACAGGTCTACTACTGAACAGGTGTTGAACAACTGAATAAGGTGATCTTACGAGATCACCTCCAGCTCCTACATTCCAGGGATTTCAATTGTGATCTTTTGCAAGGCAGTTGGACACTCCTGGACGATGCCATGGGTGGTGGGACCCCCTCCTAAAACCCAGATTAGATTGAGTTCTTCGCAAAGATTCCTAAGCTAGGCGTGAAGACAAACTTTTGAGCTCTCGTACGAGATCACCTACCGGCAACAAATCATTAAAGCTTTGGATGTTTGGTTTTCTTTAAGGCTTTCCTAACTCTTGAATGATCCTAGTGCTCCATTCCCCCTTCCAAAAGCTTATTTATACATCAATCTCTACCACCTATAGTTTCTACCGAGCGTGAAACAAACCAAAAAGGCTCTCACATGGAATCAACCCCAAAACTCCAATGGCTATAATATTTTTGAGTTAGGTCTTTCTAGGGTGTTGCTAACCTTCGGGTGATCAAAGCTAGTAGGTCTTCACTTTCGAAAAAAAACTATTATTTTTTTGGTTGGTGGCATTCATTGTGAAGAGAGAAAATTTGGGAAATCTCCAAATTTGATTTTCCGGGCTTGGACATTGATAGCAAGAATATCCAACATCTTCAATGAGGCAATTGACATTTGATTTATGTTTTTTTTTTTTTTTTTTTTTCATATTTGACTCTCTTTTCAAATTTCTGACAGTAGGCACTTTTGGCATGTTGTGGCACATGGTTTGGACTTGAGTTTATTATCTCCTAGCCTAAACAAAACCCCCAAGACAATATCCTGGTTGTCTAAATATATTATTTGACCCATCTTTAGACCTCTCAGATCATTCTTGGAATTATTTGGCCAAATTCTCTAATTTTTTTGCCTAATTTAGGCACTTTTCTGGCTTGACCTACACTGGCCTCGTTATTAAATTTTTGTTTCTTATTGATAATCCAAGCATGTTCATTAGATCTTTACTTGCTTATTAATTTTTGTGAGCCCTAATTCCTTTATTGCATATGAGCCTAATTTGAAGAATTGCCTGAATTAGCATGTGAACTTACAAATAAGAATCTTGTTTATTTTTCTTTATTACTATATCAATTTTATTCTTATCTCCAGAGCACGCATTCACTATCCTACATGCATGCTGCATCACACTACCTCCTAAAATATGTTCTTCATAAGAATTGAGTTATATGTTGTGTTGTGGTTATACGCAACAGTTTGTTTAAAGCTGTATTTATAGTTTTGTGCACAGCTATGGATAACCTCATTTCTAACTACTGTTTGTAAAGTCGTGGGTACATAAATTCTTCTAGGTACAGTTAACTAAGTAGAATTTTGTTCCACAAGCTTAAGTCTATAAGCTTCTCCTTATGTTAATATTGCAGTTATTTTTTGTTTTTGGTTATTAAAACAAGATTGTAAATATGTCTGAAAATCGATTTGCATGTAGAGAGAGCTTCAGCGTGAACTGGAGCAAGCAGAGTCCGGACTTCGACCTTCAAGGCGGGACTTTTCTTCCTCTACACCTAGTAGGTATGTTTCTTGTACCATTGCTAGATCTTGCTCTACATATTTAACCAGAAAAGTCATTTGATGCTGGACAATTAAACCAAATTAGATGTTAATTACTCAGATTTTTTCATCCAAGCTTTCAGTAGACAACTAATTAACTTATCGCATAAGAAATCACAAAGATCTCTCCACCTAATGTTGAGATTGATTCCGCACAGATCCACCACATCAGTGACATTTCTCACTTTTGACTGTCAATTTTGAACACTCTGAATTGCATACTATACAGGTGTTGCAAAGATCAAACATTTCTACTGGTGGACCACTTAGATGTGCTATAACTCAAAAAGTATCGATAACCAGTTGGACCTAACCTTTTGGTTGAGTGTCAAAATTTGAACATCATTTCCAAAATATAGGGGATTTTAGAATCCATGGCCATTAGTGAATTTCGTAATTGTATTCTTGACTCTCTTTTTTATTCCTATGTATTGAATATGTAAGTCCTTCATGCATGTTTAATTTGTCATTTCATAAAAGAGAAGAGAATCAAGGGAATCAAGGGAATCTCTTAATCCTTTGATTTTTCTAAAACCCTGTATAGTTTTATGGAATGAGAATAATATCCTTTGTGATAAAACTTGGATCCTTTGATAAGAGGCACAAAATGTTTCTAGTTCACATTATGAATGGAGGTGATGCTTTATTTCCTAAAATTCAAGACATGTAAGAATACGAGTATTCCATCCAGCAAACTGATACCATGCTTTATGTTTGTGTGTGTACATCATGCCAAATTTAACAAAGATTCTTGTATTTATGAAGTTTCTTGCAATAACATTTTGATGCAATTTTATCATTTAGACTTTTTACTGGTAACACAAATAAGTACAGTATTACGAGTCTAAGTGAGAAGGAAAAATAACCAATAATACAATATCAAGCTCGCAAATTGTTTTCAAAACTTATCCATGCAATCGGTATCGAGTATAGATGTCGGTATCATTTCATGACAATATGGATACGGTAGTCATTTTAAAGTATTCTGGTTGATATTGTGTCTGTAGAAAGAAAAAAAAAATCTCCATCATACTAGTCCAATCTTAATGGTTTTTCATCTATAAATATGTACTAGTGGTTAAAGCGTCTGTATTACAAATCGGTTGTGGTGTCATCTCACTACTGCTTACAATTGAGACAACTCATATGGTCAGAGATAAATTTTATATTTAAATATAAATAGCAGTATCTTAATATGGGAAGTGGCAATCTCAAACACACACACACACACACACACACACACACATATATATATATATATATATCGAGAGAGAGAGAGAGATCTTATGCCAATTAAGATAGCCAATCAACTGTTATTTATGGGCCATATACAAAATTCAGCTGATAGCTTCTCGGGTGTTTTGATATGCAGTCGACCTAGGGAAAGGTATCGTGAGAGAGAAAATGGAAGATCAGGGAATGAAGGCAGCTTGAGGCCAAGCAGCAGCGGGCGTGAGAGTAGTGCCATGCAGCAGCAGCCTGCAAGTTCTAACGTAGGCTCAAGTATGGCAAGTGGCATGGCCCCAACCATAGTTCGGCCATTTTCAGGGCAGCTTCCAACAATTCTACAGTCACGAGATCGTCAGGATGAGCGTGGCAGCAGTTATGAAGAAAATTTTGAGGGAAGTAAAGATTCAGGCGATACAGGTAGCATTGGTGATTCAGACCTAGCATTGGCCTTTGATGGACAGGCTGGTGGGTTTGGGTCTGCTCAAAGGCATGGGTCTCGAGGTAGCAAATCAAGGCAGATCGTTGAGAGGAGAGAGCGAGATGGCAGACGGGAGGGTAAATGGGAGAGGAAGCATTCGTAAGCACAGTTGTGATTACTGGAATGGAATGGAATATGCTTGTGGAAAAAAAATTTAGGGAAAGAGAATACGGTTTCCTGGGAGGTAGCCGCCTGTGTAGAAGAAGTAAAAGAATTCAGGGTTATGACTCTCAAGGGAGTATCCGGTAAGCATTGTTGGACCTCTGGATGGACTGTGTCATGTAAAGAGCTATTGTAATGTTGGTTAAACAATATATAAATATATTTTTTTATTGTGATCAAAATTGTCCCTTTAGAGCACGTCTGAGATTCTTTTTTCTTCATATAAAGAAGGGCATTAGTTTTCCAATTAATTCCTTTGATCCGCCAGTATCATAATGTCTTGGATACTGTTGATCCACGTCAAGGAAAAAGGATTGAAAATTTAAGAGAAACTTGAACTAACTAATGAACAAACTATCTTGTTGGTTTGGTCCATTACCTCTAAAAATTGCCTTCATTCTATATCAATATATTGTATTTACCATTGGCCTGCAGAGGCAGCGAAGAGATGATTGGGTGTAGAAAGTACCATTAATGGAGCCTCGATAGCTTGGGTCCATTAATTACGGCAGGGCAGCAGGGTGTCCTGGGTCTGGGGCTACAGAATCCGTACAAGGATCTTGGGCTGTCGCCGGAACAAATGTTCTATCTAGGAATAAGTATGTCCTACTTTGTCCTAGACACAAAAGCTGGGTGTATAGGGTTAAAACCATAAAAACAGTTTTCAAATGAAAAAGTAGGGTACCCTTAAAAATGCCCACAGGATTTGGTGCACCTTTAAAGTGCTCCTAACGTGCCCCTGCATGCAAGGGGTACACATCACGTCAAGAAGTGATTTACAACCCCTCCCCCCCCAAAAAAAAAACAAAAAAACAAAAAAAAAAAGTGTAAATCACTTTCCGACCTGATGTGTTCCCCCCTCCATGCGGGGCAAGTTAGGGGGGTGGCACCAAATCCCAGCCCACAAAAATGCACTATGGATTTAGTGTACCCCCTTAAAGAGTGCCTAGGTCGGCCCTACATCTGGGGCAGACACATCAGCACGAAAAAGTGATTTATTATAATATTTGGAGCTTTTTGAATTTCTATTGAATGGCTCTTGACAAGTAATTATGAAAAGCCTAACGGTTGCATCACCTGTTAAAGACGAGTCTGGTCAAGTAAATCTCGTAGGTGGGGCCCATTCAACTATGGATCTTGATCCTCTTATGAGCCCGGATTTCGTGTGCACAAAAGATGTGTGCAAGTTGCCTGGATTTTGTGTACACAAAAGATGTGTGTAATTTGTGTGCACAGACCAGGGGGCGGACACATCAGCATCAAAAAGCGATTTACACTTTTTGGGGGCGTGCTTATCACTTTTCGGCTCTGATGTGTCCCCCCCGGTCTGTGCACACATCTTGCACACGTCTTTTGTGTGCACGAAAACCAGGGGGCTTATCATGAGAAGATAGATGGAAAGTTATGAAGGCTTTACCCAAACCCAACTTGTCTTACGTTAGGAAGACCATACATTAAAGTTAAATGGGTCCGACTTATGGAGATATAGGATAGCGGTAAGTGTAAAAAGAAATATCAATGAGTAAGAACCTTGAATTCATAAGGAATATAAAAGCGAACCATAATTTTCCTGAAATGAAAATTTTACTAAAAATAGTAAAATAATCTTAATTCTTCCAAAACTCATTATTAACCTTATTTTACTTATATAAGAACTTTTAAAACCATTTAGGACTCCGAAACTCTTGAAAAACACTAAATGAAAAATTACTAAAAATAGTAAGATTTTAAAAAAAGTCACTATTTAACCTCCAAAACGGCCTTTTTTCAGATAAAAAATTATAGCCCAAAGAACTCCCATTAGTATTTTTTCTATAGTGCTCATCGATACGATCAAAATGAGTACTCATATAACTTGATCAAACATTTGGATTAAAAGTTATGGTCGTTTGAAGTTACCCCATCACAAGGGTCTCTCGATTACGTTTCTTGTCTTCACACATGAAAAACTCTTCAATAATTTGTTCTACATCATCCCCTTCTGCTTAAAGAGAACTCTCTCTCAAGTTGTGCTCTAGATAGACTGGCTTCTTTGGTACATGATACTCAAAACAAATCAACCACATTGAATGTTGAAAAATTAGTCATGCCCCCAAGAAAGTCAATTACATAGGCATCGATCTTCTTAAATACCTGATAAGGACCATACTTCTTTTTCTTCAGTTTGTTGTATGTATCTACTAGAAAGAATTTTTTCCTGAGATGAACTATTACCATATATCCATTTTGGAATACCTTTAATCTCTTGTGCTTGTTGCCATCATTTCTTATACTTGGCATTAGACTCTTTAAGGTGTTTCTGGAGATCTTTATGTATTGCTTGGATTCATTCAACCATGTTCTCTCTATTGTGATGCTCAGACCTAGAGCTTCAGAAAATTCACTAAGTCCAATGCATGATTTAGAGTATTCACATAAGTAATATGAAAAAAAAAAAGCCTTTCTTATAGACTTTTTCACCATATTGTTGAGAGCGAATTCTACTTGAATAAGAACAAAGTCAAGGAGAATGAGATGTCAACATTGCTACCATATGTAATCTTCAATGTGAGGGGGAGACACCCTAGGTAAATTATTGTAGATGAATACTACCAGATTTGGGATATATTTCATTAAACACAGATGGTGTTGTTGAGAATTCTCAGTATGGGTATGGTGGTTTATTCAACTTTATGTCTAAGCCCCCAAGGCACTTTTTCCTATGGGACATGACTGGTGTATGAACTTAACCTACCATCATTATATCCCTTTGATTTGACTCACTTTTAACCCCAATGCCTCCTCATGATTAGGATTTGGACATGGTCATGATTGAGTATTGGGAACCCAAGTGGCCAATCAGGCATTGGACGTACCTTAACTATGTCTTGAGTTCAGTTGTGATAATTAAACAACTTGGGGGTCTATCTCTCTTGGACAAGGGAGAAATCCCTAGGTTGGATCCACCTTTGTGGTCCCATGACAACCAAGACCCATTAATGGGTCAAACAACATTGAGACTAGGTATTTTCATGTCCAAACTCTTGAACAAGCTCCTACACAAATATGCACTAATCCCTACACAAACAAACATCAGGTAAAATGCTAATTGGGGCATTTGAATATGAAAACAAATCAAGTTTTTCTTATGATTTCACACCTCCCATAGAGCACAACCATCAATTGTGACACACCCTTGTGATGCAGAAATAACCAAGGTCCACCAATGGATCAAACTACCTTGGCTAGGCCTATTTCATGTCTGCATTGGCATGCCACAAACAAACGCTAGTCCCTACACAAATAGATGTCAGGTAGAATGTTTATTGGGGCATTTGTAAATGAAATTTTCCCAAGTATGGTTTATGTATATACACCCAACCAACATCAAGCTATAGCATACATGAATAAAAGAAACCGTCTTAAAAATGTGGGTGTGTTGGGGTGCATAACACCTTACCCAACCAAAACTCAAAAACTTACCCAATCTTTGTAGGCCCAAACTAGTATAGGAGTTAAATTGGTTTAGATCTTAGGATCTAAACCACCTACCTGAAAGGGAGGCAATTGATGTCTAACTTTATCAATAAAATGTGAGTTGGTGACATCTCTATAGGAACCCAAAAGACCATAACATGCCTATCCTCTCGAGAGAAACCTTAGCCCCTTCTTTCTCACATTTCCTTCTCCAAGAACACCCGAGTGAAGTGGGAGAAGAACTTCTTTTCGGCAATGTGGTTCCTTAAATCCCTATGCCCATAGCAAGCACTGTTTATTTGATGTAATTTATGATAATTTATGAGGAGTACATTTATTACAAATGTGCAATGGTTTAGATATATGTTCAACTGTTTATTTTCTTGATTATTCCTCTTATGCCAAAAATCCAATTTTTTTCATGTTACTTAAAATTTTGAAATAATTAGTGAAAAATAGTTTGAGAAGAAAATTAAAATTTTCTTGTTAGATAGACTTCTTGAGAATTTTTAACATGATTACAATATAAAAAAAAGGCAATGTCCATTAATTATCTTGTCCTGACACTCCAAAACAAAATGGGATAGTTCAAGCATAGACATGTCATGAGTTTGGAATGATGATACTCTTTAATTTGGTGTGTCAAAGGAATATTGAGTTATAACCTTTTCTAATAGATGTATTTATAATTAATCAAGTCCCATTATTATCCTTCATATAGAATCTCCTTTTCACTTAGTTTGTACTAAATATTATAATTACTTCTTCTTCTTATTTTTGCATTTGGCCATAGGTGAAACTCATATCTATGGAATAGAACAAAAAAAAATCCAAAAATCTTTGGTATAGTTACAAGCATAAAAGGCATTTGGTTGTGTTTATGTCTCTTGCCATATTGCCATTGATGAAAATATTAGAATTATGCGTGCTAACAAAGCTATCTTCGCCATAGTAGGAGAGTTCTTAGACCTCCCTAGTTTCTCACTTTATATTAGTGGTGTATATGTTACGATTATTAATGAATTTGATACTTATGATAAAAGGATGAAGAATATTGACTCATGATAGTGGTTAAAGCTATAAAACATGAAAATGAATCGACATACTCCAAAAGTATATTGATTCTTGTAGACCCACCTCAAGGTATTTAACATATTGGTTTTAATAGGTATATAAAAGTAAGGAAGATGCCGATGGGATAGTAGAAAGTTTTAAAAGCAAGAGAAGTGGTAAAAAGTTATGATCAAGGAAAATGTGTTGAGAATAAAGAAACCTTCTCACCAATACCAATGCTTAAATCCATAAGGATCTTATTAGATATTGCTACACATTAGGATCATGAGATTTGGTAGATGGATGTTAAAATATCCTTTTAAATAAAATCTTATTGAGGAGATTTACATGTTACAATTAAAAGGTTTTTGTATATTCAAAACAAAAGAACAAAGTATGCAAGTTGGAAACATATATTTATGGCCTTAGCTAAGAGTCTCAAAGTTGAAATATTATTTTTGATCAATCAATCAAATTTGAATTGAACAATATCACAATGATCTATGTATGTATAAGAGAGTGAATGACAATGTTATTTATTTTCTGGTCCTTATGTTGACAATATCCTACACATTAGATGTAAATGTACTAGTGATGCTAGATTTGTATTTATACCATATATATTTTGGATATCCCACTTGATACTTGAAAGGGTGAAAGTGAACAACAATGAATCTATTGCCCTTAAGTATGAGATAATATTCAATTTTGGACATACATGATTTGTTTGGGAATGAATGTTTAGATCTAATGGTTTTTGATAAAGATTTTATCAAATAATTTAAAAAATATATAAGATTATAATAAATATGTTTATTTCTTAAAACATTTATTGAAGAAATATTTTAGACATCCAGCCGATTCATTAAATTCCAAAGTCCATGTTATGATAACCAAAGGGGCTAAGCAGTGATTGATTTTTTATCTTGAATTTCATTAAGGAATATTGTATAGTAAAAGGAGTGAAACAAGTTTAAGGAAGGACCTAGTTGCTAATATCTTATCCTTGAGTATTCAAGTGTAATGTGTAACAGAGCATTCTTTAATTAGTGGTATGTTAATTTGAATTAATGAAATTTAAACAGTTTTCTTAAAGTAATGTAGACTACAAGTAGAGTTACTAGGCCGTACAACCTTATCAGAAACCCATTAGGATCCCACATCCCTTGGGTTTCTTTGGCTGCTCAAAAGTATATATTAAAGCCTACCCACATTCAAAGGGGAATCAATAGTCTTTTTGGATGTATGAGAAGCTAAGAAAACCCTAAAGTAGGTGTGAATGCTATAAAGACTATACCAGAGGCTTTGTGTCAGACTAAGCAATCAAGATACTTCTTCTAGTCTTTTTGAATATTAATCCTACGTTTTCATATGGTGACAAAATCTAAATCTTTATTTTCATGAGAAGTTCATTGAAATTGAATTTTTCAAAGTAATTCAAACAATTTTTCCATTTTAGAACCCAATTCAAGCTATGGCAACTATGGTTGTCAGGATCCTGATCCGGGTCATGAGATCTTTCGCATGATCCTATGATCCTAAATCATCCAATCGATCTGATTCCTTACCAAAATCTTAGATTATAGGATTGTTGTAGGATCTCATCCTGAATCGTGGGATCTTACGATCCTATGATCCAAAATCATCTAAGCGATCCTAATCGATTCTATTATGATTCTACAAAAAAGCACATGTTCCATAATTATAAAAAAAAAACAAAAACCTAAAGCTTAATAATAAAAAAATCCCTAATTATAATTTCTAATTACTTAATTTAGGTTAAACTAATAAAAGAAATAATAAATGAATACGACTCTTCCTTTCCAAATTATTCACATCGTTTTGTTTTTTCAATTGTAGAGTTCAACTGTTCAAGTTGAGCAAAGCCAGCCAGTAACCCTTGTAACATGTCATATTCAATTGTTTTCTAATCAAGATTCAAGAGCATAACTTGTTACGATAGATCTAGACAATAGTTAAACCGATGCTAGCTTGATTATTATGATGATATAAGATTGTAGGTGGATTTTCAAGTTGTGCAGAGTCATCCATAATCATGTTTCTTGTCACAAAGTGAACCCGTCCTATCTTTACCTATTTTTGTAGTTAAGTTAATAAGTTTTGTTATTGTGGTGTTGAAAATTTGAAAACATTGTAATTTGATACTTGGTAACTAATTAATTTATTTTTTGGGTAATTTATGCGAAAAAATATAATATTTCCTTAGTAGAGATGTAAAGCATAGAAGTTGCATTATATTAAATTTTATTCATTTTTCTTTAATGATTTTAATGATTCTTTAACATGTATCATTATTACTTATGGTTTTTTACTATATATTTTTTTAATGGAAAATAGTATCTTGAGATCCTCAATCCAATCCAATCCATGAGGCTCTCCCCATTGATTCTGGAAAGGATCTCTATTTTACAGCCTTGATGGCAACCAACATGATGATGGGAAGTTCACCTCATTTCAGAACCCAAGTCCAATCTATGGCCACCAACATGATGAGGGAAAGTTCACCTCATTTATCTAATTAAGTAGGTTAAATATATTCCATATCCACCAACCCTCTGACTTTGCACTGGGTGTCCAATCATCTTCAATCATTTGAACCTATTACCTTATTTGTCAGCATGATGTTGGATGTTGATCCGCTAAGTCCCACAGAATCACCAACACAAGAGGAACCCTCAATCACTTTTCCATTTTATACAATTTGAGTCATGCATGACTAAAGTATTTCCCCTCGATCTTTATCAATCTCTCTTATTAACGAGATCATTAACCACATGTGCATAATACTTATTCTCTGGATATTATCCTAATGTCTTATTCTCCCAATGTCTTCTAATATTTTTTATTTTTTGTTGGGTTTTTTTACAATATTCTCTGTATACTACAAGATTATTGTATTTGTTTTTTTTTTTTCAAATATATAATGACATCTCTCTCTTCTCTCAAGTATTGAGAAAGAGAAGCCAAAAATTAAAAAGTCAAATTTTTTGTTTGGATAATATTTCTGGGGGAAAGGATGTCCTGTCCAGGACACCGGGGCCATCATATGGAATAAAAT
>JAOXJP010184655.1:0-12387 GCA_025762735.1 Platanus orientalis
ATGGAGCCCACGACTAGCTAAGAGATTTATGCTGTGATATTTGAAATTTTGATTTCATGTTACCTTCTCATTTTTTCTTCTTCATTGGTGCAGGTTGAAGACCTTCAAAACCCTGGAATGGGTCTAAGCCCCCACCTAGTTTAACACCAGTGGTGGAGGCCACTCGTTCATCTTGGATTAAAGGTTCCCACCCTCTTTCATTTCATCGTGTTAATCACTTTACTTTAGATTTTGTGCTACTGAAAATTAACAGTTTGTAGAAAATCAATCACTAACACTTGGATTTTGATTGAAATATCACCTCTTGGAGCTTCGTCATTGCTGGATGACACTACCTGTAGCCACCCACACTGTCTTTTTTTTTATTTGAAGGAGTTCTGGTCTAGCGTGAAAATCAACAAGGAAGCCATATCACGAGATTGGCTCCCATCTCTAACTTTGCTAGGCTTTGGAGGAGGAGTTTTTCCCAAGGTATACTAACCCCTGGACGACTCAATCTAAGTAGCCATATTAGTCGGTTGTGCTGATTTGAAGGAAAGGCAATCAAAATTCCCTACAATAGGCGTTAAAGCACTAGAAAACAGAGTTGCACAAGATCTCGTCCAGTTCTCAAACCATAGCAGTGTTGCAAGTGGGACCTCTTCCAGAGGGTTCAGAACTCCCAAACGACTCTACCTGTGCATTCCTTACGTTGTCTCTTGAAGTTTTGAAGAAACTACTGCATATCAATTTTTGCCCAGACGTGAAATAGGCTAAAAAGGCTATCTCATGAGAATAGCCCTAAAATCCCCAATGGCTACTATCTTTTGAATTGGGCATCCCCAGGGTGTTGCTAACTCACGGGTGACCCTATTGGGTGGGACTTACCTCAAAAAAAAAAAAAGTAATAATTTTTTTTTTGGGGTTGGCAGTACTATTTCTAAAATAAGAAAAAAAATTTGAAAATTTGGAAATCTTCAAAATTGGGTCCTTCGGTCTGGGAAATAGATTGCAATCAACCTTAAAAGCATTGAGGATTTATTCTACATCAGATTCAGGTCTTGGTTATTCAATTTTGGTTCTCTTTTTGAATCCCCAAAATTTAAGGACTTTTGGCATGTTGTGGCATATGACCTGGAATTGAGTTTTCAATTTTTTGGCCTAAACCAACCATCATTATAATAATGTCCTAGGTCTAAATATATAACAAACCTAATCTGAACCTTTTTCAGTTACTCTTGGAATTATTTGGCTTGTTTATTTGATCTTAGTAATATTTAGGCACTTTTCTGGATTGGCTTGCATTGGTCCCATTACTAAATTTTTATATCTCATTGATAATCCAAAGCATGTTAGTTAGATCTTTAATTGTTTATTAATTTTGTAAGCCCTTAATTCCTCTATTGCATGTTGAGCTTTATTGAAGAACTATCTGAAATAGCATGTGAACTTGCGAGTAGGAATCTTGTTTATTTTTCTTCATGACTTTAGTGATTTTATTCCTATCTCCTGTGCACACACTCACTATTCTACATGCATGCTGCATCAGCTAGTTTAAAGGTTTTTTGTGTTAACTACTAACATAGACTCTCTCTTTCAATCTCAAATCTCCACAACCATTTAGCTAACAAAGCTCTATTATGGACTTTAAGCGGGGTCTTAATCCTAGGCTCCCACATTGCAAAGGTCTTCAAATAGCATTCCAATCCACCAAATGATACCGATGATGATCCACCATGTCATTCCACAAAAAAGTTATGAAAAGTAGTTTCAATTCTAGTAGCCGCTTAGGCATGGATAGTGAAATGGGAAAGATAATAGTTAGGTATGATGGAAGCCAAAGTGACTTCACCAATGTCAGTTTAGCACCTTTTGAAAGGAGGCTAGCTTTCCAAGACCCTAACCGCAAGGCAATCCTTTCAACAACACGATCCCACACCACTTTCGATTTATAATTCGTCCCCAATGCCATACTCATGTAGGACGAAGGCAACATACCAATTTTATAGCCAAGAATCCACGCCAGGCTTTTCAAATTTGGGACATCTCCAACTTTGAAGAATTCACTTTTTGACAAATTTATATTGAGCTCTGAGACAGCTTCAAAGCAATGAATAATACATCTTAGAAATCCTAATTGTCTTACATCCGCGTCGCAGAAAATCATGGTATCATTGGCAAATTGCAAATAAAATACACTACACCCCCCACAACCAACCATAAACCCCTGAATATACTGCACTTCTGCCTTCCAAATCATTTACTCAGGACCTCAGACATTTATTGCACTTCCGCCTTCCTAATTGTGGCATTCTGGTCAAGAAGTGCAACTTGTAAGTTTGAATTTCTATAAAAAATCATTCATAAGGTTTGTCTTAGTTTAAATTTGTTTATCTCAAAAATTATTTGCTGTATGTTGCTATTTGAATTATACTGTACAAAACATACTTGGGTCATATATTTGGACATTCTTTAGCTTTGAATTTCCCCCTTACTTTTTCATGAGCTAGTTTCTGCCTCCTTGCATTTTTCATATGCGTTTCCATTTCGTATAATTTTCATATATGCTTATATATGGAGAACTTGCAGGTTTTCACAGCTATGGCTTTCTCCCTGTTTGCTCAAGAGAAAGTTGATATTGCAGTTGTTGAGGTTAGGTATTTTTCTTTTTCCCTTCTTCCAATGAGCAACTCTGTTTCTCCATGACTCACACTATGTTGGAAGATATCCCATGTGTGTGTGTATGTGCGTCCCCTGAAAGGTATTTGCTTCTGTGTCTTTGGGTAGTGAGGAGTTTTATGCCATTCGGGGTCTGACATGGCAGATCTAGACCATCCATCTGATGAGGGGCTCTCTGGTTTAGCCACTTGTATAGTTTTCTTAGCCTCAATTTTAACAGTGTTTTGCACTTTTACCTTACAAAGAATGGCCCTTGAATTTACTTGAATATTTGAAATGAATTAATGGTAAAATGTTGACTCTTCTTGCCATGTGGCAGAGGACTACCTGAAACTTGGCACATGGAAAGAGGATCACATGGAGAAACATTTTGATCCATTTTAGGCTGCCACCTTCCATGTTTGAAAATATGCATAGACTGGGTTACAAACCTGTTTTGTCTAAGCAGTGAAACTTTTTGATATATATATATATATATAGCATTGATTTAATGACTTCTTTGTGAAAACAACATTGAATTGGCATTGATGATGCACAATACTTGGATTATTATAGCCTATTTTCTATTAACAGGCTGGTTTGGGGGGAGCACGAGATGCAACGAATGTCTTCTCTAGTTCTGGACTTGCTGCATCCGTTATAACAACAATAGGTGAGGAGCACTTGGCTGCGCTTGGAGGTTCCATAGAAAGCATTGCGATGGCAAAGTCGGGAATCATCAAACATGGCCGCCCAGTTAAGTGTTTCTCACTTCTCATCTCTCTACATGAACTCTGTTCCAGTTGGTGCTCATAAGTGATAAGCAACTTACTAATGATGTTGTAATGATGTCTGGACTTTGGAATTCTGTTGCTATTAATTCTTTTTCATCTTTTTTTCATAATTTAAAATGTATTTATAATAGCTGTGAGAGAGTTTTCACAACTGTACAACAGAGACACCAAAAGTCCTTCACACACCCCACATATTGGGGTCCAAAAAACTAACAAAACTCTCTCCCATTACATTTGAATTTTAATTATAGTATCTCACTTCAATATAAAATTTCACTTATTAAGATTCTCACAACTTTTACATCTGAATCCCAAAATTAAATTTTCATCTTAACTCTACTAAGAATTCTATTTGACAGCTCGGCGTAATTCTGAAAACTATTCAACCAGATGGACTGACATATTGCTGCTGGAACCAGACTAATGGGATTTACCTCCTGATATAACTGTAGTCCTGCACCTGTGAGTAGACTTTGTAGATCAGGAGGTACAATCCACTGCTGCCCGAAAACTACAACCATAGTTGTCCAGACCTCTAACAAGTAAGAGCAGTTCACATGGGAAATAGATTCCCCACTTTTTAGGCATAGTAAATAAACATTCAGAACATAGAAACCATGACGACGCAGGTTATCCAGTGTTCGAATATTTTCCAAAACTACCATCTGCTGGGAAAAAAAAAGGATTTTTGTCGGAACCAGTCTAGACCAAATCTTATGTGGAAAACTCTCAGGATGCTAGGATTGATCAAATTTTGCGGTAAAGTTGCCACTGAGCTCATCATCCAAATTCTTTGGTCTTCATCACCGCCTGCAATCTTTCAAAAATTTTAAATTACCATATCAATACCTCTCCAAATTCAATTCCCCCCCCCCTGTGGGAGCGTCTGTGCAACCACCACATGGTGCACCTGTAGAACCTATCTGTGTCTGCATGCAATGAAAATGCGGCTGCTTGGAATTGAATAATGATGCACATCTCATCTACTCATGATTTTTTTCCTGGGCTTTTTATTGCGTTTTTATGATGGTTCTAATCAAAGTCATAGGTTGCAACCATATGATCATGTTGAATTTTGACTTCAAGGTCTCCAAGCAGGTGTATCAAGTTACACGTCCAGATCCCTCATACCAGGAACATGATGTAGGATAGTGGAGAGCTAATAAAAGAATTTATAGGTTAAATGTGGGATACCAATGCTACCTGGACCTAGGGTTAATTAGGATCCATCAGGGTATTAAATCAGGCTACTGGTTGCTGGTTTTGGAATCAGAACAGGGCCTGAGTTTGGGCTGACAAGTTTGGTCTGCTTTTGAGGTAGAAACAGGACTGCTTTCTGGCAGAACAGTAGGATTGAAGAAGAGCTATTTTGTGGGCAGAATAGTACGATGGAAGAGGGGTGATTTTGGGATGGATCAGGAATCAAAACAGAAACAAACTAGGGACTGATTTCAGTAACTCACAACCAGGACAGCAGACTGTAATACAACCACAGCTTATAATGGCTTAAGATCTGAAATTTCGGGATAGAATCAGTGGGGATTCTAAGTGCTTACCTGAAATCAACAAGGGACTGAATCCCTGGGGCTGCCACAGGTGTTAATCTCTATTTTTCTTGATTTCAGACTTCAAGCTTCCTCAAAACAGTAAGAACACTCCCTGAGGTGCCGCAGGGTAAGAGATCAGTAAGGGAAAGGATAGTTCTTGGGGTTTCTTGAACGGAATCAATGGAAAAAACAGTAAGGGAAAGGATAGGTCTTGGGGTTTCTTGAATGGAATCAATGGAGAAAGGGGTTTGGGGGTTCAAGAACCTAATCAAGACAGATTTTTGATGGGTTCGTAGTGGTTGTTAATGGTGGAATTAAAGAAAACAGCAAGTAGCTAATGTGGGAGAAGAAGAAAAGCAAGAAAGAAATAGAAAGAGAGAGAAAGAAAGAGAGGAAACCACTTACTCGTGGAAGAGAAAAAAGGGAGGAGATGGAGAAAGGGAGCCACAGCTACACCCAAATAGAGAAGAGAGATAAACGTGGGATACACACCCATGAATGACTCCCAAATTTAAATTTTCATTCATAATTTCCAACTACTTTATTCCTCAAGTCGTGTAGGCCTTTAATAGGCTTTACAAGAGTTGAAAAAAAAAGAATCCTAATCCAATAAACTCCTAGATTCTAGGACTCCTACTTAAAACAACTTCCTAAACAAAAATACTTCTAAATATAAGAATCCTATTTTTAAAAGACTCCTAAACTTGCGAAACTCTAGGCTGTCGACTAAGACTTATTGGGCCCCACTTTTGACTTCATAAAGACTCCTTATTAGACCCTAACACTAGTTGTATGACCAGCACATGTGGGCTCCATCTTTTGTTGGCTTTAACAGTCCACAAAAAGAGGAAAACCATAGTGTCGTTTACAATAAACCCCTTTAAACAAAAAACTCAAAACCCCCCTTGGTAAAATGCCTTGTTACATAAATATCCCTCCCTAACATATCCAAATTACTAGGGCCTTTTGGCCTTGTTACAAATCAAATTCCTAAATCTACCCATGGTCTTCTAGCTTCTTCTTCTTGACAATTCTGCATCAGAACAATTCTCAGCCAACTGAATTTATGACCTTGTGTAAATTTCTGTTTCATCCCAGATATTCATGAATATTGTGAATCAGGTTTTCTACTTGTATATGAGCAGAAGGATATGATATGAACTATTATGAAGCCAAAAACATTTAGAACAAATTTTGAAGGCCAGCCCAAATAACAACAATGACATTCTTAGTTCAATTGCATGTATCTGAGCCATACAATGGTCTTAGAACTTATGCATAACTAGTATTTATTGCTTCTCCCCACCCCACCAACTCCCCATCCCCACCCTTTTTTGTTTCTGTGATTGGCAAGTGGGTTAGTGGAGTGGATTTGTGTAGAAGGTGACGCTATATGTTAGAGTCTGTAGGAGGAAGAAGAAGAGAGAAAAAATGATGCAGCACTACCTAATGAAACTAAGGTTGATATGTATTAAGGTGTATAGGGACTGTCCAATATAGGTTAGTTTGAATCAAGAAAGGTCAAATCTAATGTAGCGGTAGGAATGCATTTGTGACTTGTGATGCAGCATACATGTAGGTTAGTGGGTGTGTGCACAGGAGATAAGAATAAATTGATAAAGTAATGGACAAAGACAAACAAGATTCCTATTTGCTCATCCACAACTAATTCAGGAGACTCTTTAGATTAAAATTCAATATGCATGATTAGAGTTAAAGCCTACAAAGTACTAAACAAAATTAAACCTTAGTAATATGAAAAAAATATCAACTAGCTTAAGGAACTAGAAAGTGATAGGTTGCTATCAAAGATTTCTGATGGTATTAAAGTGTTAAAAAAAAGTCAAAGCATGTAAATAGCAACAGAGAAACTACTCATAGATAAAGGATTTATCAAGGAAATATGGAAACAAGGTTTAAGTGAGGCTATGGTAAAAGAAAAGGGCTACTAAAAGGTTGAGAATATGTTCGGAAAATAGATTCTAGGTTTACTGTCATGAATCACCACTACGCTTACCAGAACACCACTCCAAAGGACTTGAACTAAGGGGATTTCAAGAGTACCTGATATGTCTTGGAGGTAGGATTGCTTGCTGATGTTTTGGAAGGCAAAGAGTGCACTGTGACTGAGATTGATGAAAAAAATTCAAATCTTCTTCCAAAGTAAGGGTGCTGCCAGCCTTAAAACACAAGGGGATGGGTCTCCTTATAGAGTGCAGCTTCCGGATGGGTAATGGCACTCTTAGGGTCTCCCTAGGGTTTGGATAACTCTGTCAAAACCTGTCGATCAAACTCCTAAAGAGTAGGAGCTTGGAGTCAATCTCCTAAGAACCCTTTTTTTTGTTTTTTTGTTTAACATCTCTTACAAATAAAACTGAGTGGGGCCCTCTTCAAACCACTTTTAGAGATAGAATTTTGGTTGATGTAGGATTGTATGCTATAGTAGATGGCTATAGACACTTCAAAACTGATGTTGGTGCTGACTGTTAGGGGCTGTATTCAATCTCCTGATTTTGCTCAAAACTCAAGTATCATGCCTGGGACTGCTAGTGGCTTCAATATTTTGCTCCAAATTGATCCCAATGTTGCTAAGGCTGCTTGAGTATGATCGTCCAGCCCTTACGAGGTTATTATAAGGGCTACTTTGATCAGAAACTCCAACACCAAGAGATGAGGTTGATCCTTGTATGTAGAAATCACTTTCAGCCCTAAAAAATTCTGTATAAAAATTAACAAAAAAGAAGAAATAGATGAGAAATTGGTAGAAGATCCTTTAACCCGGGAAGGGAGTGGCCTCCACCACTAGCATTGAACTAGGTGTGGCCTAGACTCATTTCAGGGTTTTGAGGAACTCCAACCTGCAGCAACAGAAGGAAGAAGAAGCCATGAGAGACCAAAACGTGAGCAATTTTCTGTCCCCCAATAGTTGATCGTGGGGTATATAAAAGCCCCCCTCCACGATTAGGTTTATTACACAAACTAATGAAAATACTCTCATATCCCTAATACAAATAATGCCTACCCAAAAATAACCCCAACTATGAAAAATACCAAAAACAACCCTACATAACCTTCAATGACTAAAGTACTCTCACTACATGTAATATGAAATAAAAAGAACATGTAAAGTAAAGAAAACTCCCTAATGAAACCATAACAAGGGTGCAATCTTCTTGCGTCGCCTCTGGTAGACCTGGAACTCTCGCTTGGACCTGATGTCTTCGTCAACCTGGTTTATGAATAAAACAATGAGTATAAGAAAAGGCTTTATGGGACTTAATTAGAACAAAAATTAAGGTTAACTGGACAGAACACAGTCTGGACAGATTAGGATGCTGGAACAGTAGAGTGTGGAATGAATTTATGACTGAAGTAGGGTCTGTTCTAGGGTTACAGGTATGAGTGAATATCAGGTAGAGGCTGCAGAGGATTTCTAAAAGAAAGTAAAGGCTAAACCAGTGTTTATGGTCAGGTTGGGACTTGCAGAAAACTCAGGAAATCCCTGTAGTCATAACAGAGTAAAAGCCTCAAAGGAGGGTCTGAAAATCCCCACCCGAGAATCCAGAACTATTGGGTTTTAGTCTGCTGATCTGAAACAGGGTATAAGTGGTTATGGGGCTATGGTAAGGTACAGGAAATTAAGGGTTTTGGTTTCAGATCCTAAAACATAATGGGTTCTATGTTGTATGAATGCTACAGGGATTAAAGAATGGTTGGGTTTAAGTTTCTGGAGGTGAAACAGATCAGGGACTAGCAAGAGGGTAGTTGTAGGATTCCAAGAAGATGGGGCTTGGATTCAAACTTGAAACAGAGAAAGTGTTTTGGTTCTAATGGGAGAAACAACAATGAAAAGAGATCTGGGTTAGCTGTAGGTTGTAGAAGGGTTGGGATTTGGGTTTTAGATAAGGAAAACAGTAAGAAGACAAGGAGAAAGGCATGGAGGCTGAAGGGGATTCAAGAACACCTAAAGAAGTTGTTTCTTGAAGGTTTTCATGGTTCTTCAATGATGGAAAACCAGTGAGCAAAAGAGAGTAAAAGAAGGATAGAGAAGAAGAAGAGGAGGTGAAAGAACAGAAAAAAAGATAATGAGAAGAAATACCTGTGTGGAGAAAGCCATACTCCACGTAGCCTTGGAAACTCCTACCAAGGTTCAAGTTTTAGGCAATAACTTGAAGAAGTAGAAGATCCATTCGTTGACAGAGAAGAACCCCAAACTTTATTTATCGTATTCTTTGAAAAATATAAGAGAGTAGGTATTTTTTTATAGCCCACAATCCCTCCTTGAATTTCCCCTTTCTATCGTCAAAACCAAATAAATAGAAAGTAAAGCAATTATAAACTATGCCTAATTTGGGTGGTCCCAACCCATGTGGTCAACCAACCCTTATTTGCCTAAAAATCACATATGGACTACTTTGCCCAAAAGCAGTAATTCAAATCCTAAACATGTCCTACCTCTAATAATTAATAAAAGATAACATAATAAAACTCCAATGAAATGACTTAAAACTCAGCCAAGGCTTCCGTCATGTGTCCCCATGTGTCTTCCATGCTCTTCTTGTGTGCCTTCATGAGTGGACCCCACCAAGGTTATATGTGCCCCACTTCGCTCCAATGTCCGCATCAAGAAAGGAATTGGGAAGAAATCGTATGGACTATGGAGAGCTTGTAATCCTCTCCCATACATATGGTTTATTAATAAGAGAATACTAGAGCCATTACATTGGGAATTTACAAGTATACCATTCATGTACAATGTACCTAAATGTCCTTATACATTGTATCCAAATACATCCCCATATACACCCATATACACCAAGTTGTTAGTTGTTAGAGGTGAAGATGGGTGATGCGGGAGCATATCATGTCAAGAAGAAGTGGGAAGACCATGGATAATCTTCTATGGAAAGTCCAGTAGTGTAGAGTCCATTTTATGTTTTTGAGGGTTTTTTTGCAATTATTTTAAGTCTTAAGGGTTGAATGTAATAAGGCATGTTTGTCAATGGTAGAAAAGGATTTTATTTTCAAGGATATTTTTGTTTTTTTATGGGTTGCCAAGATGCCACCTTAGTTCATGGAACGCACAATATGAGCTGCAAGATATCTTCAATATTCTCTAAGATTTTGGAGAGTATTTGGAGGACCCATAATGCCAATTCAACAATCCAATATTCCCCAATGTTGTGGAAAATATTTTGGGGGATTGTTTAAGATCTTGTAGGACCCAATAACTTGGACAACAAACCAAATATTGTGGCAACCAAGAGTCCTTTTTTTTTTTTCTTTCTCTCTTTAGAAGTTTTTTATTATTTGACAAGTTTATTCTGTTAGAAGATCTAGAATCTATGAAATTTTTTTTTACAATGTAATGCCTATTTAAAGGCGACATTAGATCAATGAAAAACTGTTGAAGATAACTATTTGAAAAGAAGACACGTGTGTATTGAAGTGGGTGTGGTATCCCAAGTTTTCTCTCTTAACCCCTCACATGAGGTGAGCATTCTACATTCTTTTTCTTTTTCCCTCTTCTTTCTCCTTTCTTTGCTTAATTTCTTTTTTATTTTCTTTAATTTATTGTTTCTCTTTGCATATTCAATCGTTCTTGAATTGGCTCTTTTAATTATTGCTTAATTTCTTTGAAAGATTTAGTTTATTGAATTAATTATTTAAAATTTCAGCAATCTTTATTAATTCAAGAGTCAATATTTTGGCTTATGTTCTTATTTAATTAGTGTAGGAATCCTTTTCCTTTGGATCTTACATCAAATTGGTATTAGAGCCAGGTTTCCAACTAATTCCATTCTAGTTGGGGATCATTTCTTGAACAAAAGCCTTATTTATTCCTTATTCCCAAGCCTCCAATTCCAAAATTCATAGTGTTTGGATGTTCTTTGTTTTAGGGTTTTTTCAAAACACCCCTAAATTAATTTAGGGCGTAGTCCAAGGCTTTAAAATAATTTTAGGGTATACCCTAATGTTGTTGAACTTTGCCAAAGTCATTCTCATTAATTTTAGGGCTACCCTAATATTCTTTTGGGTCCCCAAAAGGGTTACTCCCCTGAAATTTCTGAATCAGCCCTAAACCTTTGTGAGGTCTCCAAAAATCATGGTTTACACTGTGACGACACTATCCACCTTAGTGGACGAGCATACAAAGGAAATTCAAGGACTTAATCACATTGTGAAGGACATTCAAAATAATGCAAAGGGTATATAGGCATGGATGGCAGAGATGCAAAAGACTCTTAGTATAATTGTCGCTAGATTGCCTCCACTAGAATCTTCTATTATAGTTCATCAACAACCTCTCTAGGATGGGAAAGATTCTCAAGCAGTTCTTTCTCCTCTACAGTAGTCTCATAGCTTATAAGGTTCAAGAGCATTACAATAGTTCCAGCATGAAGAAGATTCTTCAAAAGAGCAATCAAGTCTAGAGGAATTTGCTACCCAAGATGAGCCACCAATTGGTCACAAGATTGAAGGCAAAGTTGAGGACAAGGAGGAACATATGGAAGACATCAATTTGCAGTCCAAAGGATCAAGCTTGCTTAAAAAAGAACCTATGTTACACTCCTTTATGATGAATTCAAGGTTGTTCCCTCTACAAATTGAAGATCCTCAACTTGAAGTATATATCATCGAATTTGAGTCTTCCACCACAATAAGTTCGCGGTCGAAGTTCTTGAAACTCGGGGAATATGATGCGGGAGCATATCATGTCAAGAAGAAGTTGGAAGACCATAGATAGTCTTCTATGGAGTGTTTAGTAGTGTAGAGTTAATTTTATATTTTTAAGAATTTTATGTTTTAAAGGGTTTTTTGCAATTATTTTAAGTCTTAGGAGTTGAATGTAATAAGACATGTTTGTCAAATGATAGAATAGGGTTTTATTTTCTAGAGTATTTTTGTCCTTTTATGGGCTGCCACTTCAGTCTATGGGACCCACAATATGAGTTGTAAGATATCTTCAATATTTTCTAAAATTTTTGAGAATATTTTAGCGATATTTGGAAGACCCACAATGCCAATTCAATAGTTCAATATTCCTCAAGATTGTAGAGAATATTTTGAGATATTTTCTCCAAGATTGTGGAGAATAGTTTGAGTGATTGTTTAAGATCTTATGGGACCCAAACTTGGCCAACAAACCAAATATTGTGGCAACCAAGATTTTTTTTTCTCTTTAAAATTGTTTTATTATTTGACAATTTTATTTTATTAGAAGATTTAGAATCTAGGATTTATTTTATTGTATTCTCCATGTAATACCTATTTAAAGGCCACATTAGATCAATGAAAATCAGTTGAAGATGATTATTTGAAAAGAAGACACTTGTGTTGAAGTGGGTGTGATATCCCAAGTTTTTTCTCTCAACCCCTCACATGAGGGAGTTCAGACTGTCTCAAGC
>JAOXJP010184666.1:0-26424 GCA_025762735.1 Platanus orientalis
CTGGGTGGAGGTAGTAAAGAGGGACATGGCAGCTTGTAATTTAACAGCAAATAAGGCCCTAAACAGAGCGGAATGGTAGAACAGGATTCGTTTAGCCGACCCAAATAGTTGGGATAAGGTTGTTTGTTGTTGTTGTTGTTGTTGTATATAGTTTGGTGACAAAACATTTTTCTATGTAAAATTTCTCCAAATTCTCACATTACAGCAATGTCAAATCCTCATCCATAATGTTAAATAACACACTATCCGCTAAATAAAAATGAATTGTGCTAACTATTCTAATCCCTATGTCTTGTTATTCATTATCTTTCATCTCCATAAACTTTCCTTTCTTTCCTTGTAGTGCTTTCTATAAGCCCTTGTACCAATAAATCTCACTCTTCTTTGTCAAAGAGTAAAACTACCATTTCCATCAATTTGTTTCATGGAAATCTGAATGATGAAAGTCTTGAATTAACCCATAAACTTTATAAAGTAATCCTACTAAATAAAAAATTGTACTTATAGGTGTCTGAATTTTCACAACTCAGCTGAGAAACGTCCTTCCTTATGTGGGTATTTTAGGGAGTGTGACCCTCTTTAAGATGTAGGGTTTCTTGGGTCTCTTTATAGAGATGTTTGTGGGTTTTGTGTGGTTGTGGAAGATTGCAGTGGTAGTCAAGACTTTGTGAGAATAGTAAGAATGCATTTGGTGTTGGAGGTTTCTTTTGGGTTTTACCTTGGGGTTTTGCCTTTGGGTTTGAAAACTCGATATTGTGCATTTTGTACTCTTTTTGTTCTCCGTTTTAATGGAAGTTCATGATCGTCTTCACTTGTGGATGTAAACAATCTTGTTGAACCATGTTAAATATTGTGTTGTGTGATTGCTCTTTATTGTTTATTGTTTTCTCGTTTTATTTCACGCGCATCGCATACTTGATACTGATCCATGTTTTGTTCTGCTATGTTGTTTTGTCACAACATCAAACATGAACCAAAAGCAATCAAACCAATTGTTGATGTAGCAGAAACAAACAATCTTGATATATTCTGCAATGGTACATGGGTCCAACCACTCAAGATCAATGCAAAAAAGAATAATTCAACAATTAGATATCAACAAGCACACATACAAGACGAATTATTTTACATGGTTCAATTCTTAATTCTGTGTCCATGGGAGCTGTTTGTTCTTCACAATGAACAAGAGAAATACAACTTACACAAAATAGATTCTCCATTTTTAGCTAGCTCAATCTCAAGCCCCAAAAAACATTGAGAATCCATTGCACGTGTAATTCTCTCTAAACAATGAAAAATCACCCTTGTCACCTTCTCTCACAACCTAAAGGTAACCTTATTTTCTCACTTTGGAGAAACCCCTTGTCTCTTTGTTATATTTAGGGTGAAAACAATAAAGAAGAAAGGTCAAAACAACCATCAATATCTCTTAAGAAACTCTTCTAAATAAATAAAGTCACATATACCTTGACTCTTTCATGTACAACGATCTGACACTCCTTATTATGAACTTCTTAAATAGAAGTTTAAATCTCATCCATTGAATTGCTCACCAATCATAAGGCTAACAAACATGCCACAACATCATCAGTATGATAAACTATACTTGGGAGAAAATGCTATATGATGAAGTTAAGGTACTCCCACACTTCCTTCAGTATCATAAAATTCCGTACAAGGTGACTTTCTTTTTTTTATCAAATTCAAAGAGAAAATAAATCACTCGTCAACATATCAACAGCGGCCCAACTTCTGGGTTGGGAGCTGGGAACACTCACATCAGCATTGAAAAGTGACCTACATTTTTTGGGACACGTGCTTATCACTTTTCAATGTTGATGTGAATGTTCACAAGCCTCTAAACACAAATTGTATACAGATTTTGCCTGCATAGAATCCGGAGTGTATCAACAGTCTAGAGAATGGGTATGATTCGCCTACGATAAGAAATGTAGACAACTCAGAAACCAAGATTTGAAGGGCAGGACCCTTCTGTGGTGAATAAAACAAGAGCACCTACAAGACATCACCATATGTGGCTCAATACATTCAGTGAAGTAATTTCGAAGAGGATTGAAGCTTATGAGGAACTGCCATCAGCTTATTATTTATGAAAAACTAAGAGGTTAGCAAGGATGTGGAAAGTGATGGCAGAAGAAGCGAAGGATAGATGAAGTTAAGCTCTTGTTAGTCTGTAGACTCTACGCCCTCAAAAAGTGGGTGAAAGCCAGAACAGAGCTGAAATGTTACCAACCGATTTACCCAATGTGTGGCAAATATCTCGACTGAGCTGCAAAACTGGCGAACCCCTGTTAAGAGTCATGGATCGAATCTCACCGATCCCATGTCCATGCATGAATTTTGAGGCCCCTTCCAAGCATTCAAACTGAACCTAAAACATCAAAATTACCATTCTCTCCTCCCTCATATGGAATTTCAAATCAATGGTCTGGATTCCTCTATGCCATTTGGGAGATCCCCTGATCAAAGGCTTGGATTTCTTTGCAACAGGGGTAGAGTCACTGTACGCCACAAAGATCTTCTCCTGCCGACCTATGACCTGTTAAGGTCCTGTCTAATAGGTGGTTGGAGATGATTGGCGGGAAAAAGTGAATTGCCCTTCAATAGTGTCCTGCCACCAGGTCATTAGTGGCAGTAGAGGATCAAAGCGATTTGGGGTTGGATTCTCTTCTGTTTCCGGTGGAAATAGGGAGGTGGCGCAGGTGGAAGAAGAGGTGAATGACGGCAGAGATAGCAGAGACTCCATTAAGGTCTTGTGTGCCGGCATGTCAGTCCCCATGAGCTCCTAATGGAGTTTGCCTTCTAACTCGGCAGAAACGGTTTGCTGATCTATTTAAGTAATGTGAGAGAACACTACACGGATGCATGGGCCTAATAGCTAATAGGACAAAGTGTAATTTCCATTTTACGGGGGGCAGTTTGGTAATTGAAGTGTAACAATAAAATTATTAACTTAATTATGATAATATGATTGGTTTCTGTTTCTAAATAAAACAAATTGCTGTTGACAATTAACGACAGAATGGTACTTTCAGATACTGCTCAAAGGATGCTCTTTTTCTTTTTTTTTTTTTTTTTTTTTTTTTTTTTTTTTTTTTTTTTTTTTTTTTTTTGAATGATATAGAAAATAATAGGTAATTATTCTTTTGGTTGATTGAAGTCTGGTCTACCTTATTTCCCAAAAGGAAAACATGTCCATAGTTCTATTACTTTTGTTTTTTGATGGGCAAACTTCTTTGTTCATTTGGTGATTGCTCTTCTCAATGGTAAACTATTTGCTCCTTTAGTGATTGCTCGTATCAATGGTTATCCATATAAGTTGGCATTCAAACAATGTATGGTGAGACTACGGTGAAGACGAAGAGATATAAATGGTCACCAGTGAGAGTAGACTTTCATTGTCGTCAGTGAGAGGGTGTTACAAAAATTTTTACTTCCATATAAGAAAAAACTGATTTTCTGTAACTGGTTTTACAGAAAAATGGGGAACGTAAGATTAATTGTGGTGTGATGGAGAAAAAATTGAAGGAAGATGAAAAAAAGCTAAAATGACCAAAAGAATCCTTAATTTTAATTTGGAAAGCAGGTAGTTAGATACCCGACAGAGAGGCTAAGAGCTTGCAGAATGTCTAGTTATATGAAGCAGTTCAACAGTTTTATTCAGGATCTTGCCTTGGTGGACCCTCCTTTGCATGGGGCTCAATTCACTTGGATGGGCTGTCAAAGTCTTCGGGTTAGTAGCAGACTAGATAGATTCTTATTCATTGACGATTGGTTGGATGTCGAGATATCTTTTTCCCATGAAGCTCTTTCTAATCTAATGTCTGATCACATACCGGTCATTTTATATCCAATCATTATGAATTATGGTTGAGCCCTTTCAGGTTCGAACTTATGTGGTTAGAAGTGTCAGGCTTCATTGAAAAAGTTAAAGAGTGGTGGAAGGAAGTGGTGGAGGAGGGGTCAGCTAGCTTTATGTTTATCCAAAGAATGAAACTGCTAAAGGGGCGGGTTCATAGATGGAAGAAAGAGGAGTTTGGGGGGGGGGGTTAAAAGCTCGAAAACTTTCCTATCTAAGTAAGAGAGTTGGGATTAGAAAGAGATGGAGGGGAATCTGGAGGAGGAAAAAATGATGGATAAAATGATGGCTACACAAGAATATCATAGATTGTTGAGGATGGAGGAAATTTCGAGGAGACAAAGATCCAGAGTGTCGTGGCGCAAGGAGGGAGAGCGAAACACCAAATTTTTTCATAAAATTGCAAGTTGACGTCATTCATATAACTCTACATCCAGGTTGAAAGTGGAGGGGGAGTGGGTTTATGACCAAAAGCATATCTGAAACACCATTGAGCAGTTTTACACTGATCTGTATATTAATCCATTCCCTCAGAGACCGAAGCTAGAGGGGGTTGATTTTGATCGTATTAGTGAAGACCAGAATAGATAGCTAGAGAGGCCGTTTACGGAGGAGAAAATTTTAGATGCTCTTAATTTTATGGAAGATGATAAGGCACCTGGACCAGATGGTTTCCCCACGAAATTTTTGAAGGTTTGTTGGGAGGTGGTGGAAAAAGATGTGATAACAATGTTTTCAAATTTCTTCTCTAAAGACGGTGCAAAAGCTTAAGCGCAACTTTTCTAACGCTCATTCCAAAGAAGAAGGGTGCTGCCAAACTTAAAGATTTCCTGCATATTAGTTTGGTGGGGTGCATGTACAAATTATTAGCCAAGACACTTGCTACCCGTTTTAAGGCTACTTTTGATAGTGTTATTTCTGATTCTCACCATGCTTTCTTATCCGGTAGACAGATGATTGATTGCTCTCTTTTGGCAAATGAGTACATTAATGCTATGACCAAGAATGGATAACTAGGGGTGGTTTGCAAGGTAGATATGGAGAAGGCTTATGACCATGTAAATTGAGGGTACATGGATTGGGTTCTTAAGCAAATAAGTTTTAGGGGCAAATGGAGAAATTGGATGAAGATTTGTATCTCTTTTTCTTTCTCAATCATGGTGAATGGCAGTCCCAAAGGTTTCTTCAAAACTAGTAGAGGTCTCAGACAAGGAGATCCATTATCACCCTACTTGTATTATGGTTGCAGATCTCCTCGAGAGAATGATGTCCAAGGCAAAGTCAGTAGGTCTGGTGAAGACATTCTCCCCAAATGGTGTAGACCCGTCGATTCCTTTCACCCAGTATGCTAATGATTATTTGTACATGGTGAAAGCAGAGATGGAATGTCTGGAAAACCCTTGTTGTATTCTGTTGATTATGGAGACTGCTACAGAATTAAAAGTGAACTGGAGAAAATCGACCTTATGTCCTATTGGAGAGATTCCCATTGCTGGGAGGTTAGCAGAGATGCTTGATTGTTACTTGATTTCTTTGCCGATTACTTATCTTGGTCTTCCATTTGGTGCCAAATCTACTTCTTCGAATATTTGAAATCTGGTCATCGAGAAAATGGGAAGAAAGCTTTCCAGTTGGAAAGGGAAGTATCTCTCTAAAGGAGGCAAATTGATTATGCTAAAGAGTGCTTTGGCTAGTGTACTCATATACTTTCTATCCCTTTTTAAGGCACCTAAAGCAGTTATCAAGCAGATAGAGAGGATCCAACAGGATTTCCTATGGGGCTCTGATCAAAGTCATAGGAAAATTCATTGGGTGGGATGGAAGGACGTGTGCAGTCTGGTTGCTCAAGGTGGTTTAGGCATCAAATCCTTGCTTGAGTTTAATAGAGCATTGCTTAACAAATAGTTGTGGTTGTTTGGGATTGAAAGCAATGCTTTGTAGAGGAGATTTGTGGCTACCAAGTATGGAGAGGATCACTATGGGTGGACCTGTAGATCGTCAAAGGGTGCCACGGGCTATAACCTTTGGAAGGGCATTAGCAAAGGGGAAGAGTTTTTCACCAGATTTGTCAGTTTTAAGATTAACTACAAGAGTGTAAGCTTCTGGAATGATCCTTGGTGTGACAGGGGCCTCCTGCAAGTAGTTTTCCAGCATGTAATGCCCTAACGGAATGCAAAGGGGATTGGTTAAAGAGCATATGATAAGAACTAGAAACTTATGCTCGTAGAATATTCAACCTAGAAGGAATCTAAACGATTAGGAGATTGAGGAGATGGGACGGCTACTAGACCTTCTAGAGAGGTATAGCCTGGGGGACAGGGAGCTGAACGATGAAATGATTTGGCTTTTGAATGAAGAGGAAAGATTTTCTACTAAATCCATGTATGATGGCATGTTCCACACATCTCAGTCCCCTTCTCATGGCGAATGCGTTTAGTATTCGCATATTCAACTAAAGGTCTCCTTCCTCTTATGAGAGTTGTGGTGGATAGAGCTCCGACGATTGATAACCTAAATAGGAGAGGTATGATTATTCCTAATTGGTGTTGCTTATACAAGAATAATGTGAAGTCAATTAATCATGTCTTCCTCCATTGCCTTTGGAGTCTAACATTTTGGAATCACTTTCTTCAACGTTTCGGTGTGGCTTGGGCCCAGCCAAAATCCTTTAGAAATCTGCTCTTAAGCTGACTGAGTCAAGAAATTGGTGATAGGAAAGCGCTTAGAAGGCAGATGTGGATCATGGTGCCAGCAATGATTTGTCGGGCTATTTGAGAGGAACATAATAGAAGAATTTTTTATGATTCCTAAAGGGAGCAACACAACATCCTTGACGCCATACTTTTTAGAATTTACAACTGGATGTTTATAGCCCAAAAGAGGGAGGGGCCTCCCCTCAGTTCTTGAACCTATGACTGGGATTCCTTCATTTTTCTCCTGTAGAGGGAGCTATGCATCTTTGTATTTTCCTGTCAAGCATTTCTCGTGCTGTTGTAGAGTGTTATTTGCTTTTATTAAATAAAACACCTTATCTTCTTCAAAAAAAAGTCCTAACAAATTTTAGTCCAAACATATTTGGGTAGGATGCTAACGTGCCATTGAAAGCGAGTTCGCTAGCATTCCCATATGTATATATATACCAAGTCCAATTTGAACATTCCATGCCAACAAATATTTCCCTCTAATTTTTATTTTTATTTTGGTTTGTTCAAGAAAAAAGTTATCTGAAGTCACCAATCAACATCAGATAAGTTATTAACATTGCCAAAATTTCCAAGGATCAATAAAATAAAGAAAAAACTAGAACATTTCCATCTGAACAGATGGAACTTCAAAAAAGAGCGACGGCACCTGACCAGGCATATGCCTGTTACAAAGGAAAGAATCATCAATATTAATATGGAAACACTCATTGGTCCAAGAGAGTAACAAGACTCACCCAGGACAAGATTGCACGCTCTCAGTCATCATAATTCAAACCGTCATCATCATCGTCAACTTCCACTTCAGCATCATCAGACCCACCCATGAGAGACAGGAAAACAAGAACTGCGACCAGTTGTGTTGCCAAGAAGTACTTGGCTCTTCTTCGGAAGGTTTTCTCTTCCTCCGTCCTCTCCCTCTTGGGTTTGCTTTTGGGTTTTGAACCTAATAAAACCAAGAAATCATCATATAATGATTAAATGTGGAACAATAATAATAAAAGATGAAAAGGAGTTCACAGGTAAGTTGTACAAGTAGTAGTTACATGTGAAATTTTTTAAAAGTAGAATGATAGAATCAATGATGCACAAACCATTTAAAAGTAGAATGATAGAATCAATGATGTACAAAGCATTTAAAACAAATAAGAAGCAAATTCCTTAGTGCTCTCCTAAGTAATAATTACACTTATAGCAGATCATTCTGATTCAAGACAGCATCAGCTGAACGGATCAGAAGACAAAGAATATGCGCAAGAAAATTGCAAACAAGACTACCCTTATCCCTTGACTGCCCCTTGACCTGGATGTATTAAGGATCAGGTTAGTCCTAAGGCAACTCTGGGGCTTTCTAAGGTTGCCCTGATTTTGAATGCAGTACAGTCAATAGGCAATCCAGGGACCAACGTGACCCCTTAGCATGCTCATACACATAACTGTTATGAGTGTGATTTTGGTCACTAGAGATTATATCTGTTTGAGATGATAAATATTTCTTCTTCAACAAGAAAGGTCAAATAAAAAATTTAACGCAATCAAAATGGGTATATGCCTTTATTGAGTTTTTCAACTCAACAATAAGATAGATGGAATCCATCCCACCAATGCAACTCAAACTTGCTCCAGTACTTTCCATGATTCAGTAAATTTTACTAGTCTTAAAATAAGGAAAGAAGAAAAACAGTTTAAAGTGCTCATATAATAGTGTCTGATTTTGGACCATTTTATTGAATTCTGCAGGGTTAGAGAATTGCGTTCTTGAAATAACCAATCAAATTTTTGTATACCTATAGTCTGGATTTCACAGAACCCAAGTAATATTCTCAATAGAAACTGGAGGCTGGATCTGCCTGTTCTCCAAATACTCCAAGATTTTAAACTTGGCTTTCCCCCAACATGATCAAAGAGGTTTGGTACCAAGATCTGTGGCCCACAGTTACAAAAGAAGCTATGAAGTAGGGAGGGCAAAATTTTCTATCGCAGCATACCCTTCAACATGGATTCTTTAATTATTTAAAGACAAATATCGCTTAAAGCAACAAGTCTCTTACTCCAATTTGAAGGGGCTCCTCTTCTTGGTGTTGATGATGATGAGGGATCCAATGGAGACCGCGGAATAGAAGAAGATGATGAACCAGCTTCCAAAAATTCCATCTTAAATTTTTCAGCAAACCTTGTAAGATTGCCATGCTCCAAGAGCTTGCTTTGCAACACTGATGTATTCTATTAGCACCCAAAAAAAAAAAAAAAAACGATTACAGAGAACACCTATTAAAAATGCTTCAAATGCAAACCAACTTTTATCAACATGACTAAAAAAACAAAAATACACAATTTACCAGAACACAATACCATGTTTTCAGTAAAATAAAGTTATTAACAGAAGAATAAATATTACATAGAACTGTGGAAATGTCAATTAAAAAGAAACTTCCAATAAATAATAATAATAAATGCATCTAGTAAAACTACAATACCATGTTCCCTTCTAACAAAGAAAAAGAGTACCTTTATTTTTATAGACCATGATTATTTTTTACGAAGAAAAAATATGGTTCCAAGAAAGTTGCTTGTACAATTAGGTTGGTTTTATAAAAACTGAAATAGCCAGAAGCTATGTTACCTGGAAACTTCAAAAAGGAGCTGTACTCATGTATGACACTTCACTTTTAAGTACAATGCCATACCCGAATCGCATTCCAGTCATACCCGGGTAACATAGTCCACAAGTATAAGCTATGCTAGTACATCTACAAATGCAAAATTATATAATCAAATAAACTATAGCTGAATACTATAATTTAGAATGTCATAAAATATATTGTTGAAGAAACTTGTTCTGAAACTAGTGTCATCAACTGTTGATTGCCCAGATGACTAAGTGGTCCTCCAGGGCTAGGCAAAAGGCCACCTAGGTGATATTAAATTAGGAGGGCAGATAGATGTTCTATCCAGGATTTAAATTAAGCGCTCATCTTTCCATCAAAAAACAAAAAGTTGCTCATCTGGTGTTTCAGGCGACTTCCTAGGCTACACATTCTGTTCATCTAATAGGGGACCCTATGCATTAGCCATGTGTATGGCACCGTTGTCCACATCAGCCCCATGCCCTTGCAGTGCGGCACTTTTACCCTATGAATAACAGCCCCTGTTTTTTCTTATTTTAGTTTTTAGTTTTTCAAATAAACAAGGGTGACAAAAAAGATTCTTTTAGCAATGCAGCATAGAGGAGTGAAACCTGCCACATGGAAAGTGAGTGACATGGCGGAATGCAGACCCATTTTGGGCACCCACCTCAGCTTGCACAAATAAAAAAATTGTGCATTTGTCTAAACAGCATACCTAACCTCTATATATAGCATGTCTATAGTTATATATTAATAGTTGTATGCATGACTTCAATCCGTAGTAATTGTGATACTTCTTTATTTTTTTCTATGTTCATAAATTAGCATTTTTAAGTATAGCTATTAGGTTCAATTCAAAAAAGATATACAAAATACCTTCTTCTTCTTCTTTTTTCGGTGAGGGGGTGTCACATTATCACATATGTTGTAATAATCAAAATAATAAAATTTGTGTAGTTCGCATTAAGAAAAGTTGAGTTTAATTAACATCAGATTGGATAAAATGACTGGCCTCACCAGATTTTTTTTTATGAATAACGAATTTATTAAAACAGGAAAAAACGAAGAGAAATACGAGAGGCAAGCAGCCACAAACAAGGATAAAAAACTACAAGCCGACTAAAATGAACAATCTGGCATATCCTCTCCAACAAAAACCTCATTCAAATCCACCCCACACTTGGTCAATTTGTCGGCCTCCATATTCATGGCCCTTGGTATACAGAAAAGTCACCTGAAGGAGGTTCAATGAAAACTCCTGGAATTCTTTTTGGACCATCAGCCACAAACCCACCTCGCAAAGAATGGAATCAATCACCACTTTATCATGCTTCTTTTTTCTTCAAAAATTCTTCTATTTCTTCCCGTCCAAGTGCCCAATAAAATTCCTTGAAACACCGCCATCATAAAAGTCCTGCCTCGAGCCCTTGAGATTCCCCTCCCCCATTGGGAAATCAAATCCAATAAAGATTTTGGCTTTACAAAAGAGATGGGAAGAGCATCCTCGAAAAAACACCAAACCTTCAAAGAGAAACTACAATGAATAAACAAATGATTGATAAATTCCTCATCCTTTCCAAAAAGGCAACACATATTTAGGGAAATTTCCATATAAGGGCGTCGACATTGAAGCACATCCATGGTATTTATCTTTCCTAGAAAAGCCACCCAAGTAACGGCCTTGACACGAGGAGTGGCAGATTTCCACTTTTTGCCAGGGGAAAGAAGAACTCAAAAATTGATTACATGAGAGAATTCGGAAAAAAGGATTTGGAGGTGAAAATTTCATCCGATGAAGGGGTCCAAATCAGAACATCTGGCTCATCATTTGAAACATAAACCTCCTTTAAATCCTACATAAGTTTATCCACCAATAGAATCTCCCAATCATAAAGCTCCCTAGTAAAGTTGAGATTCTAATTCAGCCCGAATGAATTGAGAGATAAAATGTCAGGCAGGGATAAACCAAATCAAGGGTAGAATTTCCCCACCAGAGGTCCTTTTAGAAATGGATTTTTGAATCATTACCAAGTGCAAGGCGGGTATGAAGGTAAAACAAAGGAGAAAGGTTAATAATATGTTTCCATATTAAAGAATAGGAAGATGGAAGGGAGAGGTTGCAATCCCACTAGTTCAGACCAGTTCCAAATCCGCTATGAATGATTGAATGCCGCAAGCTATCATGCTCCGATGCGTATCTCCATAGACACTTTCCCAATAATGCAATGTTCTTCTCATTTAATCTCCCTATTCCCAAGCCCCCGTGCTCTTTAGTTCTCATCATCTCCCTCCAATTGACTAGAGATCCTTCTTCTCCCCATCCCACAGGATTTGGTACAACCCCTTACTAAATGACCAAGATCAGCCCGGCATCAAGGGCGGACACATCAGCGCTAAAAAGTGAAAAGCATCCCCAGAAAGTGTAAATCACTTTTTCGGTGCTAATGTGTCCGCCCCTATTGTTGGGTGGACCATGGTCGTTCAGTAAAGGTCATACCAAATTCGAGGCAATTTCCAACCCATAACAAGTCACATTAAAGCTTCTCACTCTTTTTCTCCACAATATTATGCATTTTAAGGAGGGACATATAATACAGGAATGTTGGATAAAGCCATTTTTATCAACGTTATTGTACTAACCAACGAGATATAAGAATTTTTCCAACAAGACAGCTTTTTAGAGACCTTTTCTACCACCGGATCCCAAAACAAGACCGATCTAGAGCATCCCCTAAAAGAAGGCCGAGGTAGATTAAGGGCCTCGTACCCCACCATGCATCCAATTACATCTGCTAACTCCAAGGCTTGACTATCATCCACATGAATTCCTGTCAAGCATGACTTTGCCATATTTATACTCAGCCCTAAAATAACTTCAAAATATGCAAGCATAACATTGTGTTCTTCAGATTCACCTTATCCGCATTAAGGACAAAAAATAGCATCATCTGCAATTTGAAGGTGAGACACCATAACCCTATTATACCCCACCTGAAACAAGACCCACTCTCTGCCCTCCTCAACATAGCACTAAGACCATCAGTCAACAATGAAAAAAGAAAGGGAGATAATGGGTCTCCTTACCTTCCCCTTGAGGACTTGAAAAAAAAAAATTAACTTTTGAAGTGCCATTCACCAATATAGAAAAATAAGGCTCCCTGATACACCCTTCCATCCATCTAATCTTTCTCTAAACCCTTCTTCAAAACCCAAAAAAAAAAATCATAATTTACTCTATTATAAGCCTTTTCCATATCAAGCTTGCAAACCACACCTTTCACTCCAGATTTTTTCCTTATATCCACGCATTCATTTACAATCAATATTCCATATATATTCTACCTTCCTTGAATAAAAACACTTTAGAGTGCTTGACATAATCTCGCCCATATTATCCCAAACGGATAGATAAAACCTTGAAGTTATTTTGTACAGACTACTCACCAAACTAATGGGTCTATAATCCCCCAGATGTTTTTACAACAATATACATAACTGACACTAATATAGGATGAGATAAAATTCCACTTATTTTTTTTTTTTTTGGCATGCTCACATAATTCACCAGCACTATCACGCATAGTTTCAAAACTTGGGCAATCCGGGATCAGATCATCTGATCCAACTTGGGATCGGACAAGACCGGTCCAATTCTGCATGGTAGATCGCAATCCATAGTGGGATTAGTCCTGGATCGTCCGGATCATTCAGATCATTCTAAATACCAAACTATTCAAAATTGAGCATTTATTCCTCCCGATGCTTTTTAACTTCATTTCTCGCGAAAATATATTGATTTTGTGAAATCAAAGATGAGATTTAGACAAGAAATCGATGTATTTAAAGACTTTATTTATGTATTCTTCTTTGAAGTTTGGATCAAGAAAAATGTGTGTTTTTCATTAATCTCAAATTTCTTATTTTTGTTAATAAATCAGTAAATAAACATCAATAAATGCTTATTTATTGATTTGAAGCATCAAAAATGATGATTTATGCTTTGAATGAGGATCTAAAACATTCTATTTTGAAAAATGGGGTATATCAACAAGATGGGGATGATGACCCTGCCCTGATCCACCACGGCATGCATGGTGGAAATGGTGACCCCCTACCTGGTATTAATGTATTTTTTGTCTTTATTTAAATGATATTATATATAGTTCTATTTTTATGCATTAGATGTAATCATATTGGATGTTTGATTAAGTACAATCTTTAACTTATGCAGACCTCATAATATTGTTTATGCATATATGTTTCACTAAACATTCTAACAATAATGATTTTTTACCTAATTTTTCATAGAAACCCTTCTTATTAAAGAATTTATTGGCATTTTTCAAGAACTTTTTAAAGAGAGATCGGTTTCGAATCGAACGATCCACAGCTGGAACATCATTTGAGCTGGGACAATCTAGGATCGGGATTGGCTTTAAACGATCCGGGTCATCGATCCAAGTTTTAAAACCATGCTATCACGTATGAAGATCGCACCAAAACTTATACTGGCATCAAGTCTCAAAATATTGTTATTAGGCACTTGCCAAATCAACATGGTTCATCCCGTCTCAAAGACTAGCATCCAAACTCTAAATTTATAAAATTTCATATTTTAGCTGATTCTTCATAAAACCAGCGAGTTTAAATTCAATTCACTTGGAAACTGAAAAACTGATTAGAAATTTTGAATCAATTCATAAAAAGCCAAAAGTTCCCATCTATAATCTTCCATCCATCTGTATATGTATTCAATCTCCACAAGGCTAGAGAAGAGTTCGTGAATCATTTATTATTGTAATGTCCGGAGGTTGGTTCCTTATGGTAGTTCTTTCTTGCTCTCTTTGGGAAAAGATGGGTTTTACAAGGCGATCTCTAGTCCATGATTCATGAATGGTGTCAATCCTCAACTGGATTTCCCTCTCATACGGAGAAGATGCTTTAGAGTTAAGTTCCTTTTGTGATTTGTTGGAGCATTTGGAAGGAGCGTAATGCTAGAATTTTTTATGACAAGCTTATGGATATGCTGAAGTTGTTGGATTCGGCTTTCTCTTTATTGTATAGTTTGGTGTCTCACTTGCCTTTGTTCTTTAATGTTTCTTTTGCTTATTGGATGTTTAGTTGGGACTCCTTGATTTTCCCTTGATCCTTTTTTCAAGGGGACATATTTCTCATGCATTTTCCCTTTTAATATATTTCCGTATTGATCACAAAAAATAAATCTCCACATGGACACATTATCAGCCACTGGATGACCCGAAGTCATCTTCCACAACTTAGATGAAGGCCACAAAATATACGTAAAATAAGACAAAATAAACTCACAGGTAAAGCTTGAAGGACAAAAAGGGCATGTCCAAGGAAAATTGCATCCAAGCTTGTTGGTCTGCAAAGAAAAAGAAGCAGATACGGTACACAAACATTAATACCTTTACCCAAAAAATATAAAATAAAATAAAATAAAAACATTAGTAATATTTTGTTTAGTTTGTAATAAAAACTGAGTTTCTGAATTAGTTTTTGCTTCGTTTCGGAAAGAAACAAGTTCACCATAGCATGTATGAAAAATATCACCTGTTTTCAAAGAAAAAGGTCTGCTCCCCTAACTTAATTGATAGCGCTTCATATGCAATGGTTGCCCTCCTATAAATCTGTCCATAAATAAAATTCCATAATGTTTATTATCAAGAAAACCCTTGAGCCCAGCCCCTCTAGCATGTAATCTTTTACAGCAGCACTAGAGTAACAAAACTGAAAATCTTCCAAGAAGTACATAAAAAATGGAATAGAGAATTCTCTATCAATAAATCTCCTTTGTTAAAAAAAAAAAGGAATAGAGAAGAAATGCAAACATCAAGGTAGATAATGCAGAAAAGGCACTGGGAAGGACAAGACCTCTGCTTCTATTCGCTCAGCATTGACTTTCGTTAACCCGAGTAGCTGCTTTGCAGCATAACTTTGCTTAAAGTAGAGAACCTTTCCAATTGGCCACGGCAGGTCAGTATAATATATCTTATGTGCAGTACTTCCATCAGACCGCACCCAGAGTTCGTACATGACTGCATCCGCAAGCCACGAGCTAATCATAGCCTTTGTTGACAGCCATTCTGGAATAGTGTGACTTGGGAGCCCACTGTCCAAATCAGCAATGCCGTCTTCTTTTAAACTTTCAATAACTCCACCCTTCTCATTGTTATAGGCCACATAATCTCCATACTCAACATATGGTATTTGATCTAACAAGATTAAAAGCCAACACACGATGATGAGAGAGATAAGTAATATCTTCCAATGATGCCATTGAAAATGCATGTGATCCTGAGAGGCAGACCGTTTGAAATGCATCTAAGATGAAATATAACAAGAAGACCATAGAGTATCTTATCTGTACAGTATTATTCCCCTTTTTGAGAGAGAGAAAAAGACAACAATAGAACAGTAGAGCCATAGTCATCTCTGTCTGCAGAACGGATTGTGTGTTTTGCACTTAAGTCAAAAGATTATATGACTGATCACGAGATAGGATTTGAAGATTTGAAATGCCATGACAGGTAAGAAACAGAAATGCATGTTTGTGCAGAGAAATTAATCAATTCAACCAATCACTGAAACACGGTCGTACCGTGGATTTCAGAAACATAATCATTCAGCAGCAACCTAGCTGCTTTCTTGGCAACATCACAATCAAAATAGTTATATAAGAGGACAAGTCATCTTCTTCAGTGTCTGTATGTGACTATATTATATGCTAGAAATAAGTGTCAGATCCATATAGATCAATGTTCTAAAAAGCTTCTGGGGAAGGTACCACAGTAACACCTTAACACAGAGTGTCCAGCAAAATGACCCGTGGCATAATGAAAAGTGCCAAGGTGCTCAAGGTGTGCCTTCAACTATAGTTAACAGAGCAAGAAGCGATATGAAAGCAAGAAGCAAAAAAGCAAGGCTCAATAAATCCCTAGGAAATGAAAAGTGAGAAATGATTAAAAAGCGATTGGAGAGTGTGAAAGAAGAGATAGGGACGTGAATAAAGTGCAATTTAGAAGTAATTGCAAAACCAATGACAAGGAAATAAAATGAACAGACAAGGTTAATGGGTGATACTAATAGGAAGTAAATAACAATATGTCTATAACCAATAAGTATAACTATAATAAATGAACACTAATAGGAAGTAAATAACAATAAGTTAAAATTAATAAGTATCAACTACAATATAATAAAGTCAATAAAATAATAAACAAAGCTAAAAACCATACTATGCAAGTAACAAGAATCATGACAGATAAATTAATATGCAAGTAACTAATTATGAAAAAGAATACTTAAGAATCATGAGAGGGTAGTAATTAATCATAAAAACAAATAATATTATCTTATCATATGCTCAAGTATAAAGAATCATATCTTAATTTTACCTAAGATTTTTGTAGATAACTGGGCATCTTTGAGTTAGACTGTAGAAGACCTTGTATGGAAACCATCTGATTTCAATCTTTATTATTGGATTAGAATAAAATATATGTGAATAAAATCACTACTAAATCTTTTTTTTCCCCCTACAAAATCAATACTAAACCTATAGTAAAATGTTTTATTCAATGCCAATAGCATAACTTTTAAAAATAAAATAAAATAAACAAGTCCGCTTCTTGGATCACTTACAGTCTCTTCTTAAATCGCTTATCAAAACACTTCCACTTGCTTCCAAAATCACTTCCACACACTTCCCAGTGCTAGGGAAAGCTAAATCAAATTGGTTTTCCAAACAAGCTTCCGAGGAAGTGAGCTTCCCACTCTGGATTAAGCTTCCCTGAAACTACCCCCCTAAAACATCATGCCTTTTGTCGAAGACATGAGCCTCATGTATCTAAAAAGTCAAAACAAAGAAGAAGAAGAAGAAAAGAAAACCCTCAGTCAGAAAAGATTCTGTTTACGAGGTTATGTGGACTTTAAATTAACTTTGTGCCCATGTATTAAAAAACAATTTAATAATTTAGAAGTTGTATTTATGTAATACCAAAATTCTCCACCCAATATAAACCAACATTTGCTTCTCACTGAACCATCTTCTCCTGTGCTCTCTACCTTCCTCGATTCAATACCTCCCCAATTTTACCATCTCCCTAATGATGGTGAGCACACCCCAAAGGCAAACAAACTATGATGGTTATTGAATCTTGGTTAAAAGATAGTCTTCTAGAGTAATTATATATTTCTTTGTTTATTTCTAGAGTTTTTACCTCAAACCCATTGATTTCATCATATTATTGATCTTGTCAACTGATTTTTAAGGCTTTCTTTATATCTATAATTCCACATTTAATTCTAGGGTTACTAGCTTGAACCCACCATTTGTTCATATGATTAATTTTGTCAACCAATTTTAGGGCTTTCTATATATTTTCTCATTTATTTCTTGGGTTTCAAACTTGAACACACCAGTTTCATATGATCCATTTTTTCAATATATATATATATCCTCATTATTTCTATACTTGTTAGCTTGAACTCGCTAATTTATTCATGGATTTTGTCAACTGATTTTTAGGGCTTTCTTCATTTCTATATTGCTTTGTTTATTTCTAGAGTTTTTAGCTTGAACCCACAGATTTCTTCATGTATAATTTTGTCAACCGATTTTTAAGCTTTCTTCATTTCTATATTGCCTCCTTTATTTCTATGGTTTTTAGCTTTATCGCTATAAAAACTTTTTTTATCCGATTTGTAAGGTTTTCTTCGTGTTCCATACCTTTCATTAGTTTCTACGTTCATCCGCTATTAAAGTGTACTTAGTTGTTTTATATTTTCATACATGTTGTTCTTCTATGTTTTCATACTCTTCTATGTCATTGATACTTTATGATAGTGGTGGTGGTGATATTACAATGGGTGGTGATGCTAATGTTGTGGTGTGACATTTTGTGATGGCTTCTATGTTTTCCCACTCTTCTATGTCATGCATACTTTATGACAGAGGTGGTTATAAAACTATGGCGGGTGTTGATGGTGGTCTATGATGATTGACATTTTGTAATGGCCTCGATGTTTTTATAATCTTCTATATCACAGAACCTTGAAATTGGACCCACACATGTCCCCCTTAGAAGGGGGCAGTTTTTTTTTTTTTTTAAATTGAAGGGGGCACATATAAGGTACCATGGACAGGCTGTGTAATGTAGGGTAGGCCCAAATTTGATGTAGAATATGGCACAAATGATGTTAAGGAAGATAATTCAACCCTAAATATGTCCAAACTTAAAAAACAATTAGGGAAAAGTTGGGGAAAGGGATCAAGAATCAAGATAAGCAATTCTATAAGAATTAAAGAAGGAAAAGAGAGATGAAATAAAGAAAGAACCCAATAAGGACAATTCTAGAATTTCAGTGCAGACCCACAAAATGATCAAAATACCCCTATTGATGCATCAAAAATTTCTGAAAATTTTACAGTAGTTTATGATGTCCTTAAGGGTTTTGTGGTCCAAATTTCATAAATTTTGGATCAAAATTGAAAGAAAAATATTCAATTTCAAAGTTTGTTGTTTTTCTAGATTCCAATAATCAAATCAAGAAAGATTCTTGATGTTCTTTAATAGTTCTTGAGGGGAAACAGCAAAGGGAAAGAAGGGATAGGTCTGATTTTAGGTTTAGGATCAAGAAAACCCAACAAAAATAAATCTTTCAAGGTTCTTGATGAATCTTGTTGATTTTTTAATTAAAAGAAATAAAATCAATACTAGAAAGTAAAGAAAACAGCAAGATAACTAGTAAGAATTAAGAAAGAAATGAGAAAGAAAGATTAGATGTTGAGAAAGAGAGAGAACAGAGAAAAAGAATCATTTACTCGTGTGATAGAGAGAAGAAAGGAGGAGAGAGAGTGGGGAGCCACGCTACAATCTAAAGAGAGATAAGGTACCCACTCATGGGACTCAAGATTCACAAATTTTTATTCAAAATTCAAACATGATTTACATCCTAATATCATTTTCTATTTATAAACTCATAAGACTCTTTAACCCATTAGGACTCTTATTCTAAAACAACTTCTTAAACAAAAGACTTTTTAAAGACAAGACTCCTATTTTTAAAAGATTCATAATTAAAACTCCATAATTACATCTAAACCCCTTGCATTTAATGCCGTATCACATAAAATCTAAATTATGTCACATTTATTTTCTTTTGGAAATGACCCTAAAATAAAATAAATCCAAATAAATTAAAACAAAAACAACCTTGAAAGAAATCCTTAAAACCTGCTGATTTGATTCCCTAGGTCCTTCCTTTGGCTTGAATCTGACCCTCCTGTGTATGGGCACATACAAAAGTCTCTTGACGATGTCCGCATCACCGTGGACCTCCATAGGCTGGTAGTACCCCCCCCTCTCTCTCTCTGTCTGATCCTGGGGGTGACACTTCTAGATTTTTTTTCTTCTTCACCCATTTTTGCTTAAGGTAAATGAATATCTAACAAACATAATGAATTCCATCTTTTTCCTGTAGAAAGCTTCTAATTAATTATGCCCTTTACTATACAGTTATATGAATAAGATCATTCACGATATAGCCCAGTTCTTAGCAATAAATATTATTTATTGAACAAATCCCCATATACATGTTTTTTCAGCTACAACAGTCAGACTTCTTAACACATGTTGAATTCCCACACTTGTACTGGTATCCATGCAAGAGTGGTTCCTACACCGAATGGTTCAACCACTTGGCTGGCCCGGGTGCAACACACTAAAAATAACAATATCTCTAATATGATTGTAAATATTTGATCATGGTTGTAAACATTTGATCTTGTTGTAAATAACTAAATATTCGATCTTTTCCAGGAGTTACCTGTACACTTTTTGTCCACAGAGTAACATTCCTCAAATGACCATTTCTGTTGGTGGGCCTTCTAAGTAAAACTAGTAACTGTATAAATTTATGAGCATTCAGTCTCTAGTATTTGGGTTTTCTATGATCCTGGAGTACGACGCCATGTCCATATCCATTTCCAAAACACAGTTCCATTTCCATTAGCCTGACCTCTCATTAGCCCAAACACATCCCAGGTCTTGATATAATGAATCAGCTTTAGCCTTTATCCGGAATATTAAGCCAATGGGATCCTGTGATATTTTACACCTGGAAGCAAATAAGCTTGTGAAAGAACTTTGCAAAGAAACAAGTTGAAATAAGGAACTGGCAAGATTCATCTCATTGGGGATCAACTTTGAGTGTTACAACACCCAACACCACTCTAAATGCACTTGTTTTGATAAGAAAAAGCATCCAGAGGAAAGCGCAAAATTTCATTAAAGAAAGGGGATAAGGCATCCCTAGAAACCAGAAAAACAGCGAGCACCCCACCAAAAATTAAGGCGGCTCACAATCTTTAATCATGTTAATCCACCCCACTCCAATATGTAAAAAAGACCAATCAAAAATTCTTTATAATGTACAGCCCACAAAAAGCATCTCTCCTTAGCTCTCCTGACCACATTATAAGAAGGTTCCGCATAATTCTCGAAAGTCCGATTATTATACCCAAGCCATAAGAACCATAATATCACCGGGATCAACAATCTCCACAATACCTTCCCCTTATCATTTCAGCCTGGGGAAACCACTGCTCCACTAGGGCCCTAACGTCACCCAGGTACACCCACAATACTTCGGAAGGGGGCTTTTAAACGCCAAGTCACCAAATGCTTATCCAAAAGGTGTCAGCAACCTCATGGAAGTTACAACATGATTTAACAGAGAATTGGCCATTAATAGCCGGTATCCATCTTCCCCGATCCTCCCTATACATGCTTAATTGAAGCATTGATGCTGGAGCATATTCAATCAAGAAAAAAAATTGGAAGACCATGGATAAATCCCCGTGGATGTTTAGTAGTTAGTAATTAATTTTATGTTCTTTACGGTGTTTTGTTAGAATTTTATTAGCAAAAAGTGTCTTTTGTAATAAGACCTCAAGGACCAAGCGTTTACTTGTAATTAGGATTAGTTTTGGTTAGGGCTGTCAATGAGCTGAGCTAGCTCGGCTTGTTATGAGCTGAGCTTGATCTTGATTTCAAGCTCGTAGAGCCAAGCCTGAACTTTTAATTAGGCTCGTTTAATAAGTGAGCTTGAGCCAAGCTCACTAAAAGCTCGGCTCATTAAGAATTTAATGTTATAAATTAGATATTAGAGATAAGTTAATCATTATATAAAAATGTAAAAATGTTGTGATACATTTATTACCTTTCTTAATCAGTCAAAAAAAATCTACTTTTTTTGGATTTCACATCATAAATATATATATATATTATGAATTAACGAATGATTGCATTAAAAGGAAAAAAATGGGGGGGGGGGGGGACTACAACCAGGGGCACATCAGCCCAACAGCAGCCGACAAAACAAAAAAAAAAAAAAAAAACAATATACAAAGCCAAGCCAAAGTGAAAAAACAAAAAGGCCACTACATTAAACAACTGGCATATGGTCCCCCTCATACATAGTTAGCTGCCCAACACTCCACTTGGCGACTCTATCCGCCACCTCATTCTAGGACCGGGGAATGTGCCTCAAGTCCACTTCCATGTCTGCAATCAAGGATTTTATTTCCACCACGAAATGATGAAGTTTTCAAGCTCCACAATGAACACCCCTCCTCCCCCAAGAAATGATTGTCGAAGAGTCACCCTCCACAATGCACCCCCGCAAACTTTTGGCTTTTAGCAACCTCAGGCAGAAATAATATTAATTTTTAATTTATATTATATTCCCAAGAAGACTACATAACTGTAAGCTATTTAAACAAGCTATCGTTAGACAATTGTTTTTCTTTTTGTGAGTACTTTGTTCGCATCCCCAAGAAAAACTACAAAACCCTTAATCAACAATACACATCTGTTAGATTTTTGTGTTTTTTTTTTTTTTTGGCCATCAAAGTATAAACACATTTCTATAGTGTGATCGTCTTTGTGCCCCAATAAAATAAAATGGACTCACCAGCCCACAAATGGGGTACCAATTCTTTTGGTCAGGGGATCTCCATGTCATCATTTAAGGGAGCATTGAATTGAAAAAAAAAATTCATGTGATATTGACCCAAAAAAATAAATTTGAAAATTGTTTTTAAACTCCCCTAGAGCCCATGATTAAAATAACTACTGTTGGAGAATTTTACTTGTAGTCTAAGGCTAGCATGAAGGTTGCCATGTTCATCTTCCTAGCAAACTGCCACCCATGGAGCTCACATTGTGCATTTTCAAAGCACAGTTATATATGCCCAGCACTAGTAAACGAGAGTTAGGGTTTCATAATAGTTGATCATCCATGCCGTGTCAACAATGGATCCCACTCTTCTCAAAGTTTTCCATTCGCTTGAGATGGAGCGGGAAGCTCCACACCATCATGCAACAAATCAATGTTGGCCTGTGCAAGAGATAGAAGAAGAATAAAATTGTTGAGTCGATTCCTAGTGATGAGGACATCTTGCCATGTGGCATGCCTAGAGTGTATAGTACTGGAGGAGAGTTCCCCAAAGCCTATACATGGACTAGGGACTGTTCAGAGTCCATCTCTTCAATCAGAAGGAGATTCGGAGCTGATTTGAGTATTACACGTTTTTTGAGGCATGTGGGACCACTTATCCAAGTGGGTGGCTCCACATGAGGGCACCATAAGCATGGCATGATTGTTAAGCTTTTATTTCAGTCATAGGAGTTATTTCTTTTTTTTATAGGGGTATTTTTGTAATTTTTTAATTTTTGCGAGCTTATGTGCAAAATCAGAGTTTGAGGATTTTAATTGAGCGAAGAAGTGTATGTTGCACGAATTAGAGTATTTTTTTATATTAGTTTTGCTTCTTTTATTTTATTTGGACTTTATTTCTCAATTTAAAAGTTCATTGTAAAATTAGACTCTTGAAATAGGAAAGGTTGGTTGTACAGCCCTAGTATTCCACAGAAATTTTTTTTTTTTTTTTTTTTGGCAAAGCAAGACTTGCTTCTCTACAGCCAGCTGCCTCTTCTCTTTGGATTGCTAGAGTTTACTCTTGGTTGCCTTGCCAAGAGACTTGGGTTGGTGATTTCCCAAGATAGGTTGGTGATTTCCTCCAAGGTAAGTGATCCCCTTTATCATCTTCTTTTTCCCTTCTCTTTTTTCTGGTTTTCTTGATCCCCTACATTGTCTCACAGTTCCCTCTCATATTCTTTTACATTTAAACCACCTCTTATAAGCCCTACACCATCTCCATTGTTTCCAAACCAAACCACACTTCCCCCTTAATTTTTACATCATACAGCTGCTGCACCCCATCCCAAACTCCGCAGAAAAATCAAGAACTTCAAGAAACACCCAAACTTCTTTTTAAACCCTTCCCTAACCCATCACCCTACAATAGCCTATCTATGCCTCTCTTTCTCCATCACATCATTCCAAACACTTGTTATCCACTGCCCCAATATTTTCCTTGCAAAACCTAAGAATACCTTTCTTGAAAACCCAAGACCCTGCCCAGATTACATAACCAGCAACCTGTTGGTCACCTTCTTTCTGATTTTCATAAAGGGAAATCACCATAAGCCTGCGGTTGATATAGGGAAGACTCCCCTTGAGTTTTGGTATTCCAAAACCAAAGCCCCATCTCAAGCATCTATTCAGCCAGGGCAGAACCTGATCCTGTTCTGCCCAGATCAACGTATCATCTAAAAAGGGGGTGTTTGACTTATTGGTTCAATATATATGGTTTAATCCCTTATATGTAGGGATTGGATGGTTTGGAGGTATTTTATTGTGTCGGATTATTGAACCCTCAAGGACACCATTATAAGCAATTGGCCAGACTAATACCTGCTCAGATTTCTCACATCAGGAAATCACTTGTCTACTTAAATGTTTGGATTCTAAGGAAGAACTATCATACCTGGGGCTGCCTTGGCTATCCTGAGTATGTTCTTTGACTGAAGATTGGCACTCTTCAAAACTGCACATCAGTTTGCTGACATCAAGGAGTGCCTTGGGGCCTACATCTAAAGATCCAATTCCATGGTCACACAAGGTGTTCTCTACACTTGCTTTACTTGAAGTATTGGCTGCCTACACTAAGAACCGTTCAAAGAAGGTTTCACATAAGATGATACTGTGCTAACAACATTAATAGGTGTTCTCCCTTTATCCTATTTAATATATTGTTGTTGTGAAGTCTTTACTTGCTACCAGAACTACCATTTAGTATATATAATTCTCTAACAACAGCCCCACCTTTAGCCTAATAGTTGTCCTACCTCTTGCATAGCATTCCTTACCTACACATATAGTTTGAGCTTGATGCCCAGCCATTCATCTTAATTGTATTAACTCTTTTATACTAGTTTTAGTAATGTTTATATCATTATCTGTCTGCTAGTTGCTAAATTATTGGGAGTTCTTTAATTTCATATGTTTGGTCTTTATTTTTTTCATATTTTATTTAGCCCTCATCTTGTTGGTACTAGTTAATTCAGCATCTAGTCTTTACTACTGACTCTTTCAAAGCACATGATGGAATAAAAATCTAGTTTATAGTGTTTGAGTTGTTTAAGATCGTTGACTTGTGGATCTCTTTAATTTATTAACATGCACACTACATCACCTGGTCTTTGTCCTCACTCTCTTAACTGGATCAACACATCTAGTTGGTTATCTAAGTAACTCTTTATGCAATTTCCGCATTTATCATGAATTGGCTGAAGACTACGAGTTTCAAACCGGCAATGCAAGGAATGGGAGTATGCATATCAATAAATTAAAGACAACCACAAGTCAACAATCTTAAACAACTCAAACACTATAAACGAAATTAATATTCCATCATGTGCTTTGAAAAAGTCAATAGTAAATACTAGATGATGAATTAACTAGTATCAACAAGATAAGGACTAAATAAAATAATAAAAAATAAATACATGAAATTAAAGAACTCCCACTAACTTAGCAACTACCAGACAAATAACGATATAAGAACTACTAAAAAAGCAATCAAGAGGGATGGCTAGACAGCAAAGTTAAGCTATATGTGTAGATAAGGAAAACTATGCAAGAAGTAAGACAAATCTTGGGCTAAAGGTGGGGCTGTTGTTAGAGAGTTATATGTATTAAATGGTAATACTGGCAACAAATAAGCAAGTAAGGATTCAAAACAAGGGCTGTGGTTGATATGATAATCTATCAAACAGGTTATACAAGAGACAGTAACAATATATTAAATAAAGAGAGAAGACACCTGTAAACATGCTAGCAAGGCAACATACGCTATGAAGCAGTCCTACAGCAGCCTTGATGTAAGCAGCCACTTGCAAAAAAAAAAAAAAAACAACTGTAGAGACACGGAGTGTAGCTGTTGTAGTGAAGTAACAGATGTACATCCTCCAAAGCAACCCTTGATATCAGGGAAGTGATATAGGATCATATAGAGTATCAATCTTCAGTCTAAATTCCAAAACACACTCAAGATAACTCAGGTGTTGTCAGGTCTGAATATTCTCCTTCAAAACCCAAACACTCAACCAAACAAACTACTTGCAGGTATAAAACAAGCTGGGCAGACACCATTCTGGCCGAATGTCAGTAGTGGTGGCCTTGAAGTTTTGAAACTCCAAAACTGTAAAATTGCTCTAAACAATCTAATCCCAATGTATAAAGAATCAATCCCCTTATATATAATCAAGAGAAGATTCACAACCCCCTTTTTGAGATGGGGATGAGGACCAAAGGTTTTTCTTTTAAGTAGTTTCTTGATTTTCACAAGCTTAGGTCAACACAGGTTTGACAGGGAACTCACAGGGCAGCAAACTATAGGAAGATAAAGATGAGGTTTAAGGAAGGAGATGAATAAAGGGGTAGGGTAGAACGGCCGGCAGTCCAAGGATTAGGCTGGGAGCAGATTTATCTTTTTTTCTTTTTCTTTTTTTTTTTTTCTTGAAATTTTCTGGTAGGGCAGCAGTCGTATAATGTAAAAAAGGACAAGCGGAGATGGATTAAGGGAGAGAGGATGGGGAATTGTGAGGAATGTAGGGGATCAAAAATACCAAAAAAAGAGGAGGAAAGAAAAAGATGATAAAGGGGATCACTTACCTTAGAGGAAATCACCAACCTCCATTGGGAAATCACCAATCCAAGTTCCTTGGCAAGGCAACCAAGAGGAAGAACCCTACCACTCCCAAAGAGGTGCAGTCGGCAGAAG
>JAOXJP010184667.1:0-12386 GCA_025762735.1 Platanus orientalis
CATATATATATATATGTATATGTATATATTGGCTTTTGTGTTTTTCTTCATGTTACCAAAAGCCACAACAAAATTTGCCACAACGGATCTTTTATGTTATTTTAAAGGTGTTAACTATAGAAATTTAATTCAATTTTCAACTTGCTCCATCCAAGGGCATCACATATTGATCAAGCTTGATTAAAGTATAAGAGTAGAGAGACCAGATTTTGCTTAGCACCCCCCCTAAAAAAAGAAGAAAAGCATAGTGATATTAGAAGTGATGGGCAAATAAGATTGGATTAGAATGCATTATTCATAGAAATCAGAGTAAGGTCTTAGTAAAGATATATTAATGTTAATTCTAAGCCATGACATCAAAAAGTGTTTAGGCTATATTTCCATCTGTAATGATTCTCTACTGGGGAAATGACTTTGAAGATTCCCTTGGGAGCCTAAAAGTTTATGGTATTTTGTTATGCTCTCAAAATATGGTCTTCACTCAAGTGGTTGGGACTCAATGCCAAATGGGAGATTCTCTTTATCTTGTCGTTGGAAGAGTATCAGTAGGATCCTATGTGAGTTTTCTAACCATGTAAGGCCACTGTATCAGACATTCCAAAGAATCTTATTGGTCTCCTCTAAGAAAGGTAATTTTATTTCCAATTTCCATTTCGCCATTACCCCCTCTTCTTATATAGCTTGGGACCTAGGCCTCTATCAGAGTCTTAGAGATGGTAATTTGAAGGAGAACTCCTCCCTTACCCTTAGCCTCTCGATGCCTTTATCGATCCCATTGTCCTAGACTCACGTTTATAGTTTCTGTCTCCCTCCGGCCTTTATGACTCCTCATTTCGTTCTGTGTTGATTAACCAACATTCCACCCCTTCTGTTCCCTTCAAAGATGGTGTGGTTCAAACCAACTCCTCCAAGATATAAGGCATTATGCTGAGAAGTGGCTCACAAATGTGTGGACACTGATGATATGCTTTAATGTCGCAAAAAGGTTGGCGTCTTCTTCCACATGTGCGTTATTTATGCTATGAGAATGGAGAATCGGTTAATTATCTCTTTATTCACTGTCGTTTTATGAGGACAATCTGGTACTCCTTTCTTGATATTTTTGACTTCTCTATAGCATTACCTTAGGACATCAGTAACTTTATGAGGAGCTGGACCCTCTCTTTGTTTGGTAAAAGGGGTAATTTTCTATGGAAATACTTACTAATTGTCACATTATGGACCATTTGGGAAGAGAGGAACTGTAGAATCTTGTGACAAAAGGAGGGGTATTCCTCAAGTGATCAAGTTGATCTCCATCAGATTAGCTAATCTAGTTGCCTCGTCTGAGCTCTTCCACAACATTTCATTTGAGTCCATTCTCAGGGACCTTCCAGTTATTGCGAAATCATCCCCTCATGTGCAGTTGATCAACCATCTATGAATCCTGCCTTTGGAATCGATCATCAAATTAAATTTTTACGGAAGCTCTTTAGGCAACCCTAGCCCATCGAGGGTGGTGTTTTGAGGAATCATTGGGGTATTTGCTTACATTCTTTTTCGATATTGTTGGCTCCTTCCCACCTTCATGTGGAAGGTGGTTCCGCAGTTGTGATTAGGTGGATGAACCGAGGTGGTGGGGACCCTTGGAGAATTCGTCATTTTGTATTGGAAACCCTCTTTCTTGCTAGATCCATGAATACCTTATTCCATTGGTTCCCAAGAGAAGCGAACTTCCTTGCAGACTCATTAGCTAAGAGTGGGGTCAATAGGGATTGGTTATCTTGGGATGCTTCTCTTGTGGAAAATTTTCCATAATGCTGTTTTTCTGATTTTTGTTTGTATTTTTCCTTTGTGCTCTCTTGTTGCCCTTTTGTAATTTCCTTCTTTTAATGAAATTACGTGTTATTCATAAAAAAAGTCCTATACAACGAAATTTGCTTCGGGGTCAATAGCCTTAGTAGTAGACTTCTTTATCAATGTTCCAAGATAAAATATTTTAATACAATGGTAATTGTTCATAGGGCTTAACTCATGCTTAGGTCCCCTGCTCTATTCTATCATTTCTTTCAATTAATTAGATGATTAGATCTTTGGTTTGGAATCAAAATTTACCATATAATTAAGGTCTAAAAAATTCAATGTCAACTTTAGTTTAATTTCTTTTTTTAGTAAATTGTTGATACCATTTTGAATCTCTTCTATGGATTAAGGCATGTGGATTCCACTAACCTTGTATCCATCCATTAGATTGAGGACACGAAGTGTACTTCCAACAGGAATGTAAAGGAAGCGAATCCTACTGGGTGATGATATGTGTCCTGATCATTAGCATATAGTGAAAGTAGGTCACTATTTATAGGTGCACGATATACCCCACGAAGGAACATGGGTTTGTTACCTACAAGGGCACAATGCATCCCATGATTGACATTCAACACAACAGTAAAGAATGGAGATAATTGTTGGACCAACAGGCAAGGAAAGGGCAGAAAACTACCTTGCAACGTGGAGAAGAAAAGCTGGGATTAGGTACAACAACTTAGAAAATGCCTAAAGTTGGAATGCTATTAGGGTTGACACATCAGTGCCAAAAAAGTGATATACACTTTTTTGGGGGATATTTTTCACTTTTTGGCACTGATGTGTCAGCCCTTTTGTCATTCCAACTATAGCTACTCTCTAAGTTGTTGTGCCTAATCCTCATGGGGAGAAGAAAAGATGTTATAACCAATTATCCTATATAAATAGATAAGAGACAGAAGGAGAAAATCTCCTCAACATTATCATCATCAAATTTAGTTTATCTTAGGAATATGAGTAATCTGTTTTAGGAATAGGAGTAACTTAAAGTGGTTTATAACTTGGTTTTAAGGTTCCTATCACTGATGTGCTCATTGCTGGGGAGAACACTCTAGATAAGAGTCATGGCTCCTCCAAATTGGGTAAGATATTGGTACTGTGTTGTCAATTTTCATATCAATAAAAGTTCCATTTGTTTGCCATTTCTTTCTTTCGAGGTTTGTGAAAATCCTCTTGAGTGAGGCATGGACCGAGCCCAATCAGATTACATGGGTCACCCGAAACTGGGTCAAAGTGAAAAAAACCACCAACATAAACAATGTATGCTTTACTTATATTGTAATTTCATTCAAATATTAAATCCTTTTTTAGTTGAAGTTTCACTGCAAAATTACTTTAAAGTTCAACAATTGGAGATAGTGACTTGAGAAAATCATTTTTAGTACATTCTGGTTATTTAATTCCTCCCTAGCTTTTTTATATGGAATGGGATTCCCTCATGATTGGGTATAGCCGTATAGAGTGAACTCAACACGGTTGGCCAAAATGTGAACAATTTAGGCTGTGTTTGGCAGCCACCTGTAATGAAATCATTTCATTTCAAATTTCCAAGGCTTTTGTAGTGACAAGGCGTTGGTTCAAAATGAACTCATTCAAATTTTTACTTGATAACATTTATCATTTCATTTTACAGAAAATATAAGATGACTTATTTCTAAGTTTTGTTAACAAATCAGTATAAGTCTAATGACTTCATATTGAACCATCACTTTATGGCTACAAATGCCTTGGAAATTTGAAATGAAATGATTACATCACAGGTGGCTGCCAAACAGGGCCTTAGTAATCAATCAAAGAACTCATATTGCAAAGCATCATTAATGAAAGGATTATAAATTCATAACAGAAAAATAAATTAAACTTGTATCATAGAAAAATATATTAGAACCAATGAGGAGAGTTCACATGTGGATATCCATGTCTTTTGTGCCCTAAAATGGAATGCCTCCCTAAGATGATGAAGTAAACTTTTACACATTTCAAAGCATCATTTATGACAGGATTTTAAATTAACAATAGGAAAATTAAACGAAACCCATGTTTTTTTCATAGATTAAACCCAATGCTTAAGTTCACGTGTTGCTGGGATCTAAGTATTATCTCCATTTCTTTTTTAGATGAAACAAATATAATTACTTATAAAAAAAAAAAGAGCACTAGATTTAGGTAATTTGTGAAAGCTCATTGGAAGCAAGGGTTTAGTCGAACATGTGAAACCATTTTGGACCCTACTTAGATGCAATAGGAAGCCTTGGTGAGCCTTTTGGACCAAAGCCAGTCAATGTTGTACTAATATTAAACCTTGTTACACTCTTGATAGTTCAAATGCCGAAGCCCATTTTAGAGGAATCCATATATATAATCCCTAGGGTTGATCACACTATCCCAATTCTTAGAGAAAATTTCACTTTTAGACCATTTTAAAAAGAAAATAGCAATTAGTTTGTCAAAGAAAAATAGTTGGCTTATTGGAAAATCATATCTTAGGAGGCTTCTTTCCTTCATGCAAATAGACACGACCTTTCAACTTTCCTATGAAAGCCATATAACTTTTCCTTAGAAAATGGGGATTTTCTTTCAAAACAGGCACAACCTTAGGATTCTAGGGTTATTTGTAGGAGTACATTTGAGTAAAGAAAAATTACCTATAGAAGAGACGTTAAGGTTCGTAAACCAATTCCCATCAATCATCTGGATGAAAAGAGTCCCTTCTCTTCCTCAAAATGGGCTCTAATCTTAAGATATATTTTTTTCAAGATCAACTTGGTTTAACTCTTTCAATGGTCCACTCTGGCTGAGGCACTCAAGCTGAGTATAAATGTGCAGTATTTCCGTTGAGAGATTCAAAATATATCTTTCTAGTTATATCTTTATTTAAATAATTTTGTTTCTTTCCTAAAGAGCTTTTATGAAATGGTTGAGGCACTCATACACATTCACATCTTCTATCATTACTAACTTACTTATTTTGCAAGAATGGGAAAACGTTAATTGCCTCATTCAATAATTTATTTCCAAATTTATACAAATTTCATTCTAACATGGAAAGCTAATAAATAATTGATGAAGAGTATCTATAACGTCAACAACACTCATAGTGTTGGACGTTTAGAATAAGGGGAACGTTATGAGATATGTAGTCAACTACAAGAAAAAGACACGGACATACACAAGAAAATACATAAAGAAAATCAGCTATTATCTCTTCTTCATCTTGCTCACATTCTTATTGTGTTTTGTTTTCAAGATTTATTGAGTCGGAATACTGTCTATTGTTGTCGTTATTCTCCCTTCATTGGAGTGCCACTTTGGAAGGATTCTTGTTGTTGAATCCTAGAGCTGTCGCTGACGAAGACCCTACTGCACCGTATGGACGACGAATACCATTTAAGGATAACTTCAATCAGAAATACCTTGACAAAACCAATAAGATTTCTTAATCTCTCTTTTTACTTATTATATTTCAGATCATACATGAATTGCTATTGAAACTACAATTAGTTGATTTATAATCTTTAAGATATTGTTATAAATAAATACATTTAGATTTTCAGCATACATGTTTTGAGCATTATATGATTAATGTTAATTTTAAATTAATTCAAATATTGTTATTGAGAATATTTCTTGTGAAACCATCACTATATATTTACAACAATCTTAAACTGTATTTCTTACATAAAAAATTCACAAGAAAATTTAGTTATTGTGTATGCTAAGAAAGATGTTTCGTTTATGAAAGAGGGAGGTTTCTTTGGTTGTTACATCTAAAACACCTTTTAATAGAACAATGAGTTTGTTCATCATCCATTGTTATTATTATTATCATTAGCGAGGGAATCGGTGCAAACACAGGCATTACATTAGAATTTTTATTTTATTTTATTGGTAAGTAAGAATTTAAAGAAGTAAAGAGAGTTGTTAAAGAATGTTTTGTAAAAAAACATATAAGAGCTGTGAGAAAAGTAGGAGTTTTGTTGGATGACCGCTAGGAAACTTAACCCGTAATGGAGTTCCCGGTTGAGAGTTGTCCACCTTATGTAAAAACGATTAGTTTGTAACCTTTGGTCTTTGAGGATGAAGAAGACAGATAGATCCCCAATGACACAAAATACAGCCTTTCAATTCTATAAAAGAATAGGGTTCCAATCCAATGGGTGTAATTTAAAGAGTCTTAAAAAGACTCCATGTCACCACTTGGGAGGTGCTTTTCAGTCTTCGGTGCTGATGTGTCCGCCCACGGTGTTGATTGTGAAAGTAATCTAAACATGGAAGAGGGGGCCTGATATCCTCTGCGCTGCCCCCCTCTACGACGCTCGAGGGCCGAGGCAGAGGGGAGGGGAATCAATTCACTTTGGGAGTTGTCACTTCACCCCCAAAAAGTGAATTTTTTCCCTCCCTCTGTCTCGGCTCCCGAGCGTCGCAGAGGGGGGCGGCGCAGAGGACATCGCCCCGGAAGAGGGTGATGGATCACCTTTGTATGGGCCCACATAAGGAGATCTAAAGGGAACTGTGTATTATGTATCACATCTTTGGAACAAAATGGAGAGAGATTTTAGGGATCTTATATATTGGGATTGGGAGAGAGACGTGTGAAGAGGAATTTAGAGATGGATCCACGTGGCACCGATTCTTCTCTGCTAATGTTGAATACAATTACGTGAATATCCTCATCTGACCAATGGAATGATCGTGCCATGTACGCAGTAGTCCCTTGTCCATTTCATCAACTTCGGTCCTCTGTCACGCCCCTGCTCCGTTGGAATCCATGACAGTATTCTATGTGGTACGTTCTAAATCCTAACCAGGGCATCTCTTAGATAATCATCGTGTCATTCTTTGGTGAATGCGACAATCAAGTAGCACTCATGCATGGGATCCACATGACTGATCACCTCGGGATAAGATATTGGAAATGCTCCAAGCACAGTACAAGTGGGAGCACGGTACATTTGGGCTTGGGATTAGATCGATGAATGTTATCTAGAGTTCAGGTCTTTAATATTAAATCCACTCTCTTTAATTTTTGCTAAGACAATCATTATATTAGAAAAGACATTTTAATAGGTGTTCTAGTGAATGCATAAGAGATTATAATGTTTTATAGATATAATGAAAGTAGTTCAGTTTGCACACCGTATGATCCTATAATACACTTAAAGGAAAATATAGGGAAGTCAACTGCTCAAATTAATTACGTTAGAATGATAGAAAAAAGTTTGAATTACTTATTAAACTATATTCATTCTAACATAACATGGGATGTGGGTAGATTGAGTAGCTCACAACTTTAATAAGACCCATTGTCAGTTGTGGTTAGAATTTTTAAATACACCAAGGATGCATTTAATTATAGTTTGTGTTATAGTGGTTTACCATAGTGCATGAGAGATATTGTGATGTGAATACGATATCAAATACTCTTAATACCAAATCTGTGAGTAAATATGTGTTTACACTTGGTGGTAGTGCAATATTTTGAAATTCCACCCAGTAGACTTGTGAAGTCTATTAAAAAATAGAGGTTAAGTTTATTGCCTTAGAGAAAGCATGAACAAAAGAAGGGTAGTTGAAAATCCTTTTGACAAACATTCCACTTCGGACTAAACCGGTCCAATTAGTGTATATGTATTGTGATAACTAATCAGTTATAGCTAGAGTTAAAAAAAATAGTATGTACAATAGGAAAAATAAACATATACACCTAAGACACAATTTAGTGTAAAGATTATTGAACAATGGTATAATATCACTAAATTTTGTGAGGTCATAAGGAAATTTGGTTAATCTTCAAACAAAACCACTAACAAGAAAGTTAGTGATAAATACATCGAAGGGGATGAGATTGATAGCCCGATCATGAGTTATATGCGATGGTAATCCAACCTATGTGATTGGAGATCCCATGAAATAAATTAAAATGGCTAATAACAAGTCTTAGAATAACTCAAATAACATTGTCATGAGAGATTTTGCTTTGAGTCTCTCTGGTGTGGACAATGTAGAGCTGTAACATAAATGAGGTTGAGTTTTGATACTCTTAATGAATCCATAGCCCTTAAGGGTGATGCGGTTAGTTGTAGTACGCACTTGATAAATTCACCTATGTGAGTGTGGAAGTGGAGCCGCTTCCTATGAGAATTTGGACAGGTTTTCTAGAGTGTTCATGAAAATTAGGAGTGACATAAGGCCGAAATGTGTTAAATTGTAAATACAACAATATCAGAGAGAACAAATTGTGGATAACAGATTTAGTGATTTATATAAATGAAGTATGGTTCAAAATATTTTATCTACCAAACTTTAATAAACCCTAGTTTGTATATCATAAATATCGGTTCAAAGTCCAAAAGACAGTGGTATCACTGCATTTAGTGCTCATTTGTTCCGACTCAAAATTATTTACTTGTGTGTAATATTTTGAATATGTGGGGGGAATGTTGTATTTCCGTTTAGAGATTCAAAATATATTTTTATTTAAATAATTTTGTTTCTTTCTTAAAAAGTTTCAATGAAATGGTTCAGGCACTCATACACATTCATATCTTCTATCATTACTAACTTATTTTGCAAGAATGAGAAAATGTTAGTTGCCCCATTCAATAATTTATTTCTAAATTTATTCAAATTCCATTATAACATGGAAAGTTAATAAATAATTGATGGAGAATATCTATAACATCACCAACACTCATAGTGCTGGACATTTAGAATAAGGGGACATTATGAGATATGTAGTCGACTACAAGAAAAAGACAGGGACATATACAAGAAAATAAACTTTCATCTCTTCTTCATCTTGTTCAAATTCCTATTGTGTTTTGTTTTCAAGATTTGTTGAGTCAGAACACTGTTTATTGTTGTCGTTGTTCTCCTTTCATTTGAGTGTAGCCTTGGAGCATTTCTTGTCATTGAATCCTATTGCGGTTGTCAGCGAAGATGCTATTACACCGTGTGGGCGGCAAGTACCGTTTAAGGATAGCTTCAATACGAAGCACCTCAACAAAACCAATAAGATTTCATAATCTCTTTTATTTGTTTATTATATTTCAGATCATACATGAATTGCTATTAAAACTACAATTAGTTGATTTACAATCTTCAAATTATTGTTATATGCAAATACATTTAGATTTTTAGCATACATGTTTTGAGTATTATATGATTAATGTTAATTTTAAATTAATTCAATATTGTTGTTGAGAATATTTCTTGTGAAACCATTACTATATATTAACAACAAAATGTTTCGATGTCAAACGTTGCACCATATTAACATGCATCAAGAATCATGTGCACATGCAATTTTCTGAAATATAATTAGGTTAAAAAAAGTATGATATAATGTATGTGTCTTGCAAAATGATATATGTGTTTGTCCAACAAATTGAGGCTTTAATTTAGTATGGATTTATCCATTAACTGTGGCTTATTTTTGGTTGAGGGCCTATAATCACACGATCCAACAAATTGTTGGGCCAACCATTGGATTGATTGAGTAAAGATTGTTCATGTATAGGGAAATAAATTTAAAAAAAAATCTATCAAAAGGACATATAGCCTGTTTGGCAGCCACCTGTAATGCAATCATTTCATTTCAGTTTCTCAAGACATTTGTTGTCATGAGGTGATGGTTTGTAATGAACTCATTTAAATTTATACTGATTTGTTAACTACAATTATAAATGAAGTCATCTTAGGTTTTTTTATAAAATGAAATGACTAATGTTATCAACCACAAATCGATGCAAATCTCAATAAGTTCATTGTGGCTACAAAAGCCGTGGGAAACTCAAATGAAGTGATTACATTACAGGTGACTGCCAAACGCAGCCTTAACAAATGGTTTATATCATTTTTTCAATCCAAAATCAATGACCTGGATAGTGATCAATTATATGGGCCCACCAAATGTTAGCAATAATTCATGTCACTTGAACTATCATGTGTTCATTGAAATCATTTGAACAAAGCTCTTTGTCAAACCTAGATAGATGCTTGTAAGTGGGAATGCAGTGCACAGTTCAATTAGACAGCTAATTAGTAGGGTTAGGCCATGCAAAGCTCCAAGACCGGCTGGGTAATGCTGTCAACAAGCCAAACTTTACACAGTTCAGCTTAAGCTTGTTGCAAAGGGATTAGGCTCGAGCTTGGCTCACCAAACTCAAAATTAATGCTTCATGTTTTCATAATGAAACCAATAGCCCATGAGCCAAAACTGTGGGAACAGGTTTGTGGGTATTGTACCATAGACCTGTGTTCAAAATCCGTCTTTACTTACTAATAAATTAACAACTAACGTTTATCTATCAAAAAACAAAAAAAGCCTTAGTTCAACTATTTGGTTATATCTTTTTAAAAATATTTTGTAGTAAACCAATGTACAAGTCCATAAATATTTATGGATTAAAATCAACAATAAAACAGGTTGTCTAATTTTCAAATAATTCAACCATAATTACAATCATAGTATTTTAAATAACTCATAGCAATATCGACACAACATTTAACAAAAATTTGTGAATGTAAAATCAACAAAATAAATTAAAACATATTTGGATGTTATCAAAATCCAACGGAAATATACATACCTGTGAATTTAATAAGAACCTTAACCTGAGAGATTGGTCAATGCAGCATGTGGTACTCCACTACCCTTAAAGTGGATTCGTTGGGCTCTTTTAATGCAACAACTTGATTCAGCAAGCACCTCTAAGGAATATACCAACAACTCACTTTGCTCTACATAACAAATGAGCTTCTCACAAAAGATTGATGTTTTCAGTGTATAAATCACAAACTCCCAAGAAATCAAAATCAAAAGATAACCAACTAAAAACATTATGCAGAGTGTATGTGTGAAACCATCGGATTGTGCACATCAACATGTGCATCTGAAGGTTATATGCTGTTGGAAAATATTTAGGGGATCACATAGATTGTGTCTGCTCGAAGGCATGGTATGGTGGTCACTTTCTTCAAGACGTTAATTGTCCCCTCTCAGTGTAATAAGGTTTTGACAATTAAGTTTCTAGGATATAATCAAGACACAATTTCTTCTTGTACCTTGCTTGCATTGTACAACTAATACCACTTCCACATAATGCTCAGAAAATACATAAAAAAACAAGAATTCTCACACTATATTTTTGTTCACAAAATAATTTTCAAAACTCAATATAATATAAAATCCCATAATCAAATCCATGTGCTATGCATTTGTTTTTATAGGATGACATAAAACCACATCTCAAAACACCCAACCATACCAATGAAACATTTTAATTCATTGCAATGAATTTCATAAATAAAAGTTGTAGTCGTTCAATACATAGAATTATATAAAATAAAATGAAAATGGATCTCGTTTAAGTATCAATGTATAAATATTTAAAGTTTAAAGTTTTTTATACATATAACGGTCCACTATCAATTAAATATAGTATTTGAATAGGTTATAAAGCTTCCAACGCATGCAACAGTTAAACTAATAAAATAATATTACTTTTTACTAAATGCTATCTATTGATCTTCAATGTCTCCAACAGCTTCATCTCATAATAAAATATTATTCATATTTAATATAGTAATTGCTTATAATAAATTAGATAATAAATTTATTATTTTGAAATTAAAATGATTGAAATACTTATAATTCCCTCCAATTTTAAAATAATAAAATAAATTGAGCATTTTAGGATGTGTGCATAAGATGTAGGTATCAAAGATTTGAACCCTCACTTGTATATGACTTTTCATGTATCAGAACATGTAGTGAACTATATCTTGAACTACATGTATATAGTATGTTAAGATTCCATTACAAATAGATAATCTTAGTGATGTTTCTCAAGACTTATACATTACGACCATGTGTACATATCTTATTTATTAGTGCTCTAAGGATGACCCAAGTTCCATAGGGAGATGACCCACTCTTACACTGATATCAGTGAGTTTATCTGAGGTATCACTGTAACTTGATCTTCAATCTTAAAAATCTATAAACTCATTATGAGTCTTATTAACTCAACCTCCACAATGTTATAGTCTTAATTTTTTTTCCATTAAGTTTATGTCATAAGAATGAGCAAGATGAACTACTCTTCATCTTATATTACTTAGCGTTCTTCACAAATTACTCAATGATCTATTATTCTATTGAACCATTTCAGTTGGGTTTCAGTCACTGGTAATTTTTTATGGGTCTAATAAATGAATTAATCAAACTATTCCTTTAGCTACACATAATTTAGGGTATCACTTAATCATTAATAATTTGTTTCACAACATTGTGCTTTAAACAATTATGCCTGGATTTTTCATTTCATTCAATTTGAAAATATCATTTTTGACATATCATTGCTAACAAAATCCCATTCTTCAACAAAATAAATTTATCGGATTTCTCATTGCATTTAATTTAAAATTTTATTTTGGCATATTTTTTACCAACACAAATCCCATTCTTTGACAAAATAAATTTCTCAGATTTCTTATTGCATTTAATTTAAAAATCTTATTTTGACACACTCTTTGACAAC
>JAOXJP010184689.1:0-12385 GCA_025762735.1 Platanus orientalis
ATGGGGGTAAGGCTGTGTACATCTTGCCCTCCCCAGACCCCGCGTTAGCGGGAGCCTCGTGCACTGGGCCGCCCTTTGTTTAGTGTGAGGGCTTTTCTTTTTTTCTCTTTGCTTTGTTTCTTGCTCGGCTCTTCCCGAGCATTCCTTATGCTGTAGGAAATCTTGTCTTTCAAAAAAATAATGATAATAAATATGTTTTTGTTAATCACCTTTTGGGGAAATATTGTTGATTAATAATACTTCAACATGTTGACTTGCAGGATACACAAGATCCATTAGCCAATTCCCTTTTACAACCACAGTTTCCTGGAACCCTTATATTGGAACTTGACTGGTTGCCTTTGCGAGCCGATAAACATGAACCACTGGTATTATGCATTGCAGGAGCTGATAGTAGCTTTCGCCTCATTGAGATCAATATGTATGTGACATTCTTTTATGAGAAACTTCCGTATTTTTTTACCTTCAATTGCATATTTTTCATACTCATATGAATCACTTTATGGATATGTTACTATATTCTCTTATATGTTAAATAATTTTCCTGAGCCGGGCATTGAATGTGATTAATGCAGTTGTATAAATTTATGATATCTTGATATTGTTATACAATATGAAATTGTGTTTCAGTGCTCTCATACAGTAACTCTGACGGCTTTAATATGTTGCTCTATAATGCTTTTGAGAAAGTACAACATTATTATTATTTTCTTCTCTTCTATTTACATATTGGTTAGTAAAAAATGTTTTGAGTATGCCCCTGTCAAATATAGCAGTCATGATGACATGGTGAAGTCCAGCATATATGCATAATTGTATGTCATATGCTGAATATTTGGTACCTATAAAACTGGAGCATAATCTGTAATGTTTAAAGTGCATGGTGTTAGATGGCTGCTTCTTGATCTACCTAGAGTAGATGTTGAGCATAAAGTTAGTTTTCAGTTCCAATTCATTTGGTATTAACATTGCTTTAAAATATTGTCACGTTTCTTAGAACCATATAGGTTATGCTTTATAGCGATAATCAGTTGGAGAATTTGGTGCAGTTCCTACTTTAGTAAAGTGTTCTTTTTTTTATGCAGTGGTGACAGAAAATCCAGCTTTGGGCCCCAGCCGAGGGCTATTAAAGAGAGATTCAGGCCAATTCCCTTATGCTCTCCTATTTTAATTCCTACGCCACATGCTTTGGTAACTTGCCGCACCTTTTTGTGGATCTGGATCAGTTTGTTATCTCATTATATTAATCTTCTGTGCTGATTTAGGGAACAATAATCAGTCATCTTATATTTCTCAAAGAAGGTTTCTCTTGGAGCCGAATAAGCCAACAAGGCCGTTGACATGGCATGAAGTATATATTAGTTTTGTCAACCTCTAAAGTAGAATTTTATTGTGTTAGTAATTGCTGAGTAATGGTGTAAGACATGCACACATGCATGTACACACACAAGCACAGTTATGTCAATCTTTAAAACTAGCACTGATCTGTTCTCAAAGATCAGATGTGGAACTTGGAGAAAATCAAGAGCTAGCCATTTTAGTTGCTCATTGGATTATGAAATTGTCATTGTTTATATTTTCTCTGCAGGCACTGCGAATGATCTTGCAGTTGGGTGTAAAGCCCTCATGGTTCAATGCATGCATTGCAACTAAAGATATGAGCCCTTACCAAATTCCTGTGGCTTCTTCAAATACAGGGGACCTTCGGAGTTATATGATTGATTCACTCCTTCCACCTATAGGTGACTCAGTGGTGCCAGAATTGCTTCTTAAGGTGTTAGAACCATATCGAAGAGAAGGTGGGTTTTTCTTATTCTTCTACCTGCTGTAGTTTCTCTTCTTTGATTTCCAAGATTCAGTTAGTATGCATCTTCCTACCAATTTGGTTTTCTGTTGTTAAAGGCTGCATACTTGACAATGAGAGGGCCAGATTATATGCTGCTGTAGTAAATAAAGGTTCAGCTGCGAGATTTGCCTTTGCTGCTGGAGTCTTTGGTGAAACCTTAGAAGCACTTTTCTGGTTACAGTTGCCTCGTGCTCTTTCCCATTTGATGAATAAATCAGCTAAGAGATCTCCTCAGAAAGCTTCTGTATCAGCATCGATTCCAGAGCTTGGAGACGCATCTATGCTAAATAGGATAACATCAAAAGGAAAATCAATGCTGGGTAGTGGGAAGAGGGATAAAATTGTAAGTCATTTTGTGTGCATTAATGATTTGTGTTTTGATTTCTTTTCAACTTTTTACTGTTAGCAAGCAATGGTGGTTTAGGTACTATAAACCTCAAACACACACCTCAAATCTGTAACATAGACGTGTTAATTGTAGCTAATGTATCTCATTTTCTATATTCTTTTTTTTACTATTATGAAATCTCATTCTCTATATTCTGAAATGGGCTATCTGGATGCAGAGTCATGGTCGACTTAAATCGATGGCCTTTGAGCAAGAAGAGTTGTGGGAAAGTGCTAATGAGCGTATTCCCTGGCATGAAAAATTGGAGGGAGAAGAGGCAATTCAGAACCGTGTACATGAGTGAGTCTCTTCCCCTCTTTTTTCTCTATTCTTTTTTGTTTCTCTCTTTTCAACGCCAATTGAAATACTGGTGTAGAATGGTGTTCGGTTTTTCGGGGACTCTGCATGCATTTGTAGGAAATGTATTGGAAAAGCTTTAGTAAGTACTAGAGATATAAGAAACTCTTGGAAAGTTGTGTAAACATTTCATGAAATGTTAATTGTATGAAATTGTGCTTTGAACTCATTATAGAACTATAAACAACAAATTGGAAAAAAAAAAAAAAGGTTAAATAGCACACCTACATACTACTAAGCATAATTGAGAGACTGAGTGATGCACATCAAATCCAAAGGATTTGGATCTGTTGTATATATATATTAGTCTCAAGATAGTGGAAGCTTTAGAGTTGTAGCATTTTGGGGTTAGGGATCCTAAGGTTTTGGGTTTTAGATGAGGCTTTTGAAGGGATTAGATTAAAAGGTATAATCAAATAACCTAAGTGAGAGAGATTAGGATTAGCTATTATGGATAACAAAAGGTGTTTAGAGGTCTATTTGTTTGGGTTAGAAGTAGAGGTTGTAACATTAAATGGAGGATTTGAAATCAAGAAACATTGTAAACTCAGGCTAGTGGTCTTGGTATTGGGCCATCAGAATCATCAAAGAAACTCTCTAGCGCTCAAATAACACAATGAACAATATTATCACAAGAAAACCAGTTCTCATTCATAAGACTCAGTTGTCTCAACCCATAGGGTGGGTTTTGCAAGTCCCTGATAGAAGAAAGAAGCCCATAACCTATTTGTACTCTGGAAATTCAGTGGTACTGAAAATGTACTTTTCATTATGGTGCCCAAAAAATGTATACTGTTCTAGATTGCACCTTATGCTGTTTACATTGCACCTGTTGTACTGTTGGTCACTTGGTTGTTTTGAAATGTACAAACCATGAACAAAATAAGTATAATGCAGAAATGCATAAAATACTTTTTCTAGTAATATACTAAACGTAATATGTTGTACCGTAGTAATCCGTTCTACTTTAGATCCAAATTCTAGTTAAAGACAATAGTGAGATAGAAAAACATCTTCTGGACTGACTAGGCCTTCAAGTAAAATGAACATCAGAAAAGACAACTCTCGTCAGGATATGAATCGTTATCAATGCTTTGGTTATAACTTCCTCAGATCAGATTGAATTCACTAGATCTTTGACTCATTGTTTGGGTAAATTAATAACCTTTCTAATGACACCAAAATGTAGCCATATGGGTAAGTTTTGATCATAGTTACCAGAGTGAGAAGTGAAAGCAAGAAGCAATGTGAAAGCGAGAAGCAGGAAGCGAAAAGCAATTAAGAAGCATTTAGAGGACAGGTAGGAAGTGATCGGGAAGCAAGTAAAGTGAAATATGGAAGTAAGTAACTTCAACCCATTAGAAAAAAAAAAATGTTATGAAATGACTAAGAAATGAAATGAAAATAAAGGTGAATAAATGATTACGAGTTGGAAATAAATAACAAAAGTCTACAACCAATAAGTACCCCTACAATAATTGAATACTAATAAGTAATGAGAAGTAAATAACAATAAGTTATAATCAATAATTTCAACTACAATACAATAAAGTGTACAAATGTATTAAAATACTAAAAAACCTAAAAGCTATACTATATAAGTAAGAATCATGACATAAATCAATATGCAAGCCACTTGTTATTAGTATGGTCAGCCATACCTTAGATGTTACCATACATAATTTTTTTTGTTTTTTGTTTTTGTTTTTTGTAGATAACTAACATCTTAATGACATACTATAAAATACCTTGTATTAAAACCATTGGATTTGAATCTTTTTTATTGGATTCGAATAAAATAATAACAACAACAAACAGCCTTATCCCAACAATTTGGGGTTGGCTACACGAATCCTATTCCACCATTTTGCTCTATTTAGGGCCATATCTGCCATTAAATTACAAGCTTCCATGTCAATTTTGGCCTTTCTCTAGTCCTTCTAGCGCCTTAAACTTGCATTGTCTCACTTCTTCTCACTGGCACGGATTGGAATAAAGTAATATAAATAATAAAATCAATACTAAATCTTTTTCTTACAAAATTATTACTAAATCTCATAGATAATATTTTATTCAATACCAACAACATAGGATTTACATTAAATAAAATACAATCTTGTTTCTTGGATCGATTCTCTAGTCGTTTTACTCGCTTCTCCAAAGGCTTCCATTTGGTTCCCTATATAGCTTCCGCTTGCTTCCCCAATCGAGCGCTTCCCAAATGTAAGAACCGTGCTTCCCACATGTTGGAAGCACGCTTCCCACTACTTAGGGAAGTGGTTTGGAATTAACTTCCCAAACAAGCTTCCCACCTTGTAACACTATGGTTTTGATGCCTAAAGTGACCACCTTAAGACTTGGAGTTTCTAATTAATGACTCTCCTACTACTTTAGGACAACTTAGCTTGTTAAGACTTAAAAATAGAAGAAATTTTTAACCAATTAACACATCCTCATTTCAATTCCTATACTAAGAAAATGACGTGTGTTCAGGTGACCAGAATTAGGAACAATTCGCCTTCTTTTAGAAACATTGGGCCCACATGCTCTCCTATGTGGAGGCACATATATATCCATGTCAGTTGGATTCATGGGCTGGCTTTTATGGACCATCAATTGGACTTGACAGGCCTAAAACTCTAGCATTGGTTTCTTGGCTTGGGAAGATTTAGCACTGCATTATTGAGAGTCATACTTGTTATGTTACACATATCAATACACATGTAGTATAGTTAAATATATGCTCAAGCTTACTCATTAATAGTGCTATATATAATTTTAGTATTTTATTTGTTCCTTTAAAAAATTTAGAGCTTTATTTCAGCAATAGTTGCTGTCCAGAAATTACGTGATTTCACATCAAAGCTAATCAGTTTTAATGGTTACTGTGTAGCTTACAATAGAACATGGTGCATGAAGAGTGACACGTTTTAATAAGAATCAATTCCAGTTTTCAGTAAATGATAGTTTCATGTATAGAGGAATTATCAAAAATAAATATCATGATCTATCTAAACCAAGTTTTTGTTTGTGGTGGTTATATATATATATATATATATACCACAAAAAAAAGTGCATATATGTATGTATGTTTATGTATCTTTATATCTTATTGGATGAGATGTTTGATATAGTAGTTGGACAGCCATAATTCATGGCAATCCTATTAAGGAGTAAGCCCAATAGTCTTAGGGGCTTCTCCAGTAGCTGCTTTCTACTTTGTTGATGTACAGAGATTAGTATTTAGTACATAGTGGGATGTAGGCTTTGTGGTATGGTTTTGCAGTCTTTCTTGTTGACTTGGTGTTATATTTTGTGATGGTCAGGCTTGTGTCAGTTGGAAACTTAGAAGCTGCAGTTTCTTTACTACTTTCTACCCCACCAGAGGGCTCTCATTTCTATGCCAATTCTCTACGTGCAGTTGCTCTTTCCTCTTCTGTGTCAAGATCTCTTCTTGAACTTGCTGTTAAGGTGAGTTTTGCTTTTGGAATTTGCAAACTTATTTGCTGCTTCAGCTTCATTACCAAAATCATGGTGGGAATTTTCTTCGTTTGACCTCTCCATATGAATTTTAATTCTTCTTAACACTGTATTACTGTTTAGGTTGTTGCAGCCAATATGGTGAGGACTGACAAGTCACTATCTGGCACACATCTCCTCTGTGCTGTTGGAAGATACCAGGAAGCGTGTTCTCAGGTTAGGTTCTATTTGTTGAAGCAGATTTTCTGTCTATATATCTTTGTATTTTGTAATCAAATTCAGAAGCTGGTTACCTCCACTGCTAGGAGGATTGCTTTTTTGTCTACTGTTTGCTCTCTGTTTCATTTAGCCTCCTAAATAATGTATATTTCTTCAAAGATCTCTCTATGTACATGGACTATACAATTTTATGTATTTATTTTTTATGTAGGGCTACCAAGGATTTGGGCCCTGATACAAGTGATAACAATATGCACAATTTAAGAGGTAAGGAAGGGATCAAGAAGCAAGATTATATGGCTGAAATTAGATTCTTGATTAGGGGAATATAGGCTATCGAGTAGGCTATAGAAAAGAGGGAATTAGGTTGGAAAAGGTCTAGAACGGCTTTTCTAGAATTTTTGGGGAAACCCACGAAATTACCAAAATTCGTTTGCTGACTTGTTAGAAAATTCTTAAAATTTTATGCTAGGTTCTGATGTGCTTGAAGGTTCTATGGTCCAAATTTCATAAATTTTGGATCAAAATTGAATGAAATATTCAATTAAAGTTTGTTGTTTTGGGGGTTTTAAGAATCAAATCAAGAAAGATTTTTTATGTTCTTTAATGGTTCTTGAGGGGAACAACCAAGGGGAAGAAGGAATAAATCTATTTTCAAGTTTTAGAATTAAGATCAAATCTTGGAACAATCTTGATGTTTCTTGGTGATTCTTTAATTCAAGAATTAATATTGATATATTTAAATAAATGAATCAGCAAGCAAGAACAATATTCAAGAAATGATAGCAAGAATCAAGAAAGAAATATTAATGAAAGAGAGAGAAGAAGAACTTTGGGAAGGTAAAAGAGAGTAATGTGAGAGAGAGAAAAGAGAGAAGAAAGGTGTGAGATGAGAGAGAGAAAGAGAGGTGTATATGTCCCAACTTAGACACCAAAACACTTCAAAATCTTTATTCCATTATCAACTGATTACAACTAATAAAAATCAGAGTAGTACTAATTAGAAGGGAAGTGGAAAACTCCATGCTCAAGAAACCCTGCTATACATGATACAAAAATGTCTCTCTCATACTTCTTTGTAAAGGATTGGGAAACAAGGGGGGGGGGGGAGGGGGTGGACTTGCTACCTATTAAGTGAATTAACCAACTCCCCCAAAACCTTAAGATTTTTATTTTATTTTTATTTTTGAAAGATGTTAGGAGATACAAAATTAATATATTTCAACACCTCTTTCAAGAGGAACACTAATCTCTTCTTGGAGCACTTAGGGAATTAGGTGCGGGTCCATAATGTGTGCACACATGTGCAATACTACATCTGAAAGCAGATTCATTAATAAACCCGGAAGGACGCATTGAAAGGTGGTTAAGTAGGTCTTGAGATACTTGAGAGGGACCTCTAATACAGCTTTAGGTTTTTTAGGAATGAAGGTACAACTACAAGGATATGTAGACTCAAACTTGTCAAGAGACAAAGTGTCACGCCCCAAAACCCACACCCGAAAATCGGGGTGTAATATATGTGGAAGCACACGTGTGCGATCTTGGAGTGTGATATTATCATTTCCTTGTGGAAGGGGTTTCTTACTTAACTTATTTGCAGCGTATATTTTTTTTCATTTTTTTTATCCAATTAATTATCCTCTATTACCAAACATTTGTAGCAGAAAATATAATCATATGAAACATCCATTATTATCAAGTGCAACAGAAAATATCATTCTGCATACTAAACTATGCAGTGGAAAGTAACCAGTAGCACCAAATATCTATATCAAATAAACTGCTAAACTTCAAACTAAGTATATTCATGAATATCCAAATAGTAACATCAAGGGTCATCCAACTGGTTGACATATATCTAACCGTCCATCCAAATAAAATCATCTCATACATGAAGTACTGAAAAATATATCTAAACAGAAAGCAGAAAGGAAAGTGGCACTCTCGTCTAACAAGATAACTAGGACCGAACCTGCAAGATATCACGTGCTATAGAAAGCCACTTGAAATGGTGTTAAAAAACATGGGTAAGCTATAAAGTCTGTGAGAGAACATATATAATGTCCCACGGAATTAATTGAATGTCATGAATACGGAACAATACTAACTCGAAACAAATGAATATATAAGAGGCGAACTAACTATAACAATAATCAGAATCTAATAAAGGTACAGAAGTAATAAGCCAAATCAACAAGAGTCTATAACTGAAATCAATAAAGTGTGGCTTATAAGAAAAGTGCAACATAAAATGTGAAGCTTAAAAAATACAATAAATAAATAGGCATTAGCACTTCTAAAATAGGTTGTCTTAGCTAATAAATATCAAAACAGATGCATGCTCATGGAAACCTAATGCAGCTCTCAAAATCATGTAACCCATGAAAGATTTCCAACAAAGCACACCTCAGATTAAAACAATTTGACCCATGTAGGGTTCCAAAACCAAATCTCATCAGAACACTTCATAACAAATCCAACAGATTAATCCATGTAAGGCATCTAACAAAACTGAAATCATGTAACCTATGTACGGTCTCTACAAAGCGGAAATCTCATATGACCCATGTAGAACCCTAACAAAACTGAAATCTCGAACAAAAATGGTGGACAACTAGTGTCATTTTCACCTATTAATGCCACCCGATGATTGGGTCCAGAAATGGGTCATATGATCAGTGTAGCCCACAAAAATCCCCTAGGGCATCAAGGGTTAGCTTGCAAAAATCCCTTAAGGCATCAAGGGTGGTAGGCAACTAGTGTCATTTTCACCTATTAATGCGCTCCGGTGATTGAGTACCTGAATTGAAATTGGTCAATTGACCAATGTAGCCTGCAAAAATCCCCTAAGGCGTCAAGGGTTAGCCCGCAAAAAATCCCTCAGGATATCAAGGGTGGTAGAAAACTAGTGTTGCATTTACCTATTAATGTCACCCCATAATTGAATCTAAAACAAAATCCTCGGAATCGTAACGGTACTCTAAAATCCATGCATATACAAACCAACGTGTAATTATGTAAGGATACAATGCAAGAGATGTACATGTAATCAAAACTCATTTGTGAAATCATGTGAAACTCGGGCTTAAACCAAACGGAAAATAATAACTCATACTTACACCAAAACCAAGAGTTCGGAGTTCCTCTTCTAACTTTATAAACTGACAATAGCATAAAAGTCCTGAACAAGTCATGCGGATGCAATGATATTAATATGGAATTCATCGAATCAAATATAAGTGGAGACAATCAAGTGAGAAGCATAATAATAGCATTAATGGTTAATTATCATATGAAATAGAACAAGTAACAAAGTTTGGAGCTAATCAAATTAAGAAGAGACCACCAACTAACAATAATAATATGAATAAAAATCTCAAGTATAGGGAAACCAAGGCAACTTCAAGCATAAAGAATAGTAATCATTTCCCCTTTTAAAATTTTACAAGAATCCAACCTTATTACAATCAATCATAGAAAGAAACTTAGAATTTCAATGAATCAATGGTGGTAGAACAAAGAAATGAGTAAATTTTACTTAAAACATACCTAAATATGAATAAATCTAATAATACCCATATGAAATCCAAAATTTCCTACAAACAAGGACTTGTACCAAGACATAATGGAAGAAATCACTCCATGGGATCAATAGAATCATCAAACATACATAGATCTAGCAACAAGTGATGAAAATTTGTAATATCACCCAAAGTGACAATAAAAAATAGAGAAAAATGCAAAAAAATAGGAAAATTGAGCAAACAACTTAGGAACTCATTAATCATCCACGGATTTAGTTTTAGGATGAAGGAAAACTTACCAAACTTCAAAGACTTAGCAAATAAGTGATATAGAAAGTCAAATGCCAACTAAAATGAAGATTAAACAAGAAGAAAATAGTGAAAGAACAAAAGAGTAACACATCATGTATGAACACTTACTAAAATCTCATGGCTCTAAGGATAGGGTGATGTGGATTCACCAAAACTTCATACATTAACAATCAAGAGATGGAAAAACTAAAATACCAACCAAATAAGTGAATAACCATGAAGAAACAAGGGGAGTAACACATCATGTATGAAAACTCACCTAAACTCATGGATCTACAAATCAAGTGATGAAATCTTGCAAAACTTCAAGGACTTCACCATCAAGTGATATAGAAATCAAAAGACTAGTCAAAACAAGGGATAATCATGAAGAAATTTGTAGGAGAACAAAGGAGTAGAACACCAAGTATGTAAACACACTATCTCGATTTTCCTCTTGACTTAAGCTCCACAATCCTCTAAGACTTCCTTCCCTTTTCCTTTATCTTCTATAAAATGATGTTGAACTAGTGTAAATTAGGTAGAGAATGAAAATATAGAAGAAAAATGAGCCAGTGGTTTTTCAAAGTTGGTAGTGAAACTTACCAATTTGGGGAAAAATCTTTCTCTAAGCTCAAGAATTTCCCTAATCCTCTCTAAGCCTTTCTTTCTTTGTTCTAATATGGAAAAATGACCTAAATGATGTTTAAATAGGGTTTGAGTTTCCCTAGATGAGTTATCACATGTGTGGAGGTTCAATGGGGGTAAGACACGTCATAAATGACATAAAAATGTAAATTTTTGGACATTTTTCATATTTTGGGTATTCCGTGATCGATCATAGGGTTTGTGATTGACCACGGGTTGTGATCAATCATGGATTTTGTGCCTAGACACTGTTTGATGTGCCCCTTGTGCATGATTGATCACAACTTGGATCACAAATGTAGAATTTTCTATTTTGACACGCAATAGTAAAATGGACATAACTTTATTTAGAAAACTCCTTTTTACAAACTGTTTGTTGGGTAAGAAAATATACTCAAAGAAATTTCTAAAAAGTTATTGATAATACCATAATTCACTCGGTATTGATGTCAATGGGTCTAGGAAGTTACCTCAAATATGTAGGCCTGTCAGCACAGACACCTTGTGGGAGAATTGGCATAACTTCTTCTAGTAAACTCGAAATTACACACCGTTTAATGCATTGGAAAGTAGACTTATATATCTTTCTAACAAGGTATGGCCCAACCTTTATTCACTTTGGATGTGTGTCAGTGGGCCTGAAAATTTACCTTAGATACAAAATCAGGATATCTTTCAAACTTAACAAGTTCGAGGCCCAACTTGGGTTCTACACTTATAACTTAGTCCAATTTGTTCCTAAACACTTTAAGGTCTTTCTAAAACATGTTTAATGATAATTTTATCCTTATTTACCTCCTTAAGTGAAACACGGGGTGTACACACTCTCTCTTGCATGGTCATATAGAGTAGTTGGGAAGTCTCTAATTTAACAACAATGTTTTAAGTTGCTAAAAAAACGTTATTACTAAAGGAGTTTGGATTTGGTGGAGTTGAAACTTCATGAATTTTATGAAGTTTTCCCTTTAATGTGACACATCTCACTTGAAAGAAACTAGATAAAAGATTAAAAAATATATTTTTTAAAATCACCAAATTACCCTTCTTTGATTCTCCCTCTTCATCCTCTACCTTCTTCTCACTTTCAAGGTCAATGGTCTAGTGTTGATGCCTAAAACCTATGAGCAATAGTCACCACTCTCCATCTCCATCACCATCTATCACGCCCTAAAACCTAAACCATTTAGCTCTAGCTTTCTGAGTGGACACCGCAACAAGTGTCAAAACACCTGTTAACCACGATATTCTTTCTTTTCTTCTTCCTCTATTTGATCTCATTCATATGCAATAGAATATTAAACCATTCATATGCCATTCAATTTAATTGTAGTGGAATATATAACTTTTTCAGCCCTTTACCACACTATTGTAGGGAAATAAAAAATATTGTATAATCATCCACCCATTAATTAATAATCTAAAATTAACTATCTCATTCCATCAATCACTTTATGTTCCAAATCTCTAATCCAAATGATAACTAAAGTCGTAAAATAAATGAATCCAAAAACCATATGTCAACACCCAAATTTTAACTCTGGTCATGTGATGACATAAGGACAGCATAACAGTTTTTAGACATCAGACTCTAAGCACCCTTAGCTTAGGAAGAGCCAACTTGGACTCTAG
>JAOXJP010184700.1:0-12385 GCA_025762735.1 Platanus orientalis
GTCCCAACTATCCTAGAGGGGGGGGGGGAGTTGAATATGATATTTAAAATTATTCTTCATATTAGTTATCCCTTTTTAATTAACTTGGTCTCTTGTTCTACTTTAATTAAATTGCTGATATTTGATTAATGAAATTATATTGAATGATGCTTGTGCAAAGTGGCTCATAGATAATGCAAATAAAGTAAAGCAATTGTTAGAGACAATAGGCATAATTTATAGTGGTTCGGCAAATGTGTCTACGTCAACTATCAAAAGATCTTTACTAAGCCGATTAATTTTATTACTTTCTTACAAAAAGATACAAGATAAAATTAATATAAAAAAACTTCTTCACTACGTTTGGTGTCTTCGGAAAATATATGAATAGTCCTCTATGTTTCCGGAGATGACAAATCAACTACCTTCAATGTCTCTGGTGGAGGTGCAACAAATATAATAAGATTGTTTTAAGAGAAATAAATTTCTTAACAGTTCATGCCTCTCAAATAGGCTAATATAACTATGTGAATCATAGTGAAATAAAGAGTTAGTGCTCTTTAAATTCTTTGCCTCTTAGTAGGCTGGATTTAACTATATGAATCTTAATATATTAAATAGTCAATGCTCTTAAAGAGTGTTGCCTCTTAGTAGGCTGATTAACTATATTAAGTATAGTATTAATCAATCACAAATATAGATTTAAGAGGTGAATTTCTTAGATCTGTTGAGAGAGCTACTATAATAGCTAGTAAATACTTTAGGATAAACTAATCAAGTAATCAAATCAAAAGCTTTGTAAAATACCTTTAATTGTGGTTTTGCTCTCAAACTTTTGATAAGGTTCCTCATGCTTGAACTTAGCGATCTTGCAATCCTTCGCTTTCAATGAAGCTTGCTAGTGTAGGAAAGATTGAAGAATGGATCTTGATTGCAGTAGAGTAACGCCTCTTAATGATTCTAGAGTTTTTGCTCAAAACTTGGATTTTTCTTGTTCTTTTTCGTTGTCTCTTTTGAAGACTCTTTAGAAATATCTATAGACTTAAAGAAACCCTAAAAATGGTCATGCGAGATAGTCTAAAGATCTCCCAATAAAGGTACGAAAAAATTATTTTAAAAATATATCTTTCAAAATTTGTCTATCTATGATTGATCATAGGGAACCCCATGATCGGTCATAGCCCTATGATCAATCATGGAGGGACTTTTGCCTTTTTCCCATGAAGAACCCATTTTTCTTGACCGATCATAGGACCCTAAGATCGATCATAGGTGCTAGATTTCCTGTTTTTGCCTATTTTGTTTATTTTTTGCTCTATAAATTTTTGACAAGCTGTAAGATCTGTATCTAAGGTTGTGGAAAGGTCTTTTACTAGTTCTAACATAGGTTTTGGTTGGTCTTTATGAATTTTAAAGTGGATAACTTTACCATATACCTATGAAGCTTGAAAACATTCTCTAGCTCTCTTTTGTGTGATGGTGGAGCCTTTTCAACTTGATTTTGCATAATCTTTGTTCTTGGACATGATGAACTCTTATAAATGTACCTTTTTCACACACAATTCAGACTGTAGACCCACTCTTTTGGCATGGTATTAAGAATTCCTCAACATTTTGTGACTGTTTGGACCAATCTTTTTATGGTTTTTAGCCCTCTATATAATGCCTCAAATCCTCTTGAATGAACATGATTCTTGACAAAAGATTGATGAATCATTGAGACAAAATATTGAAGAAAAAGTGTGATTCTTGAGAAGAAAAAAAGGTTCTTCCTCATAAATCTCTATGTGTGAGTTTACCCACGATCCCAAACCCTTGTATTGGCAAATACTACTCATTTGGATTGTGTATTAGGGTTCTAGCCTACAAAGAGGCATGACTTCTACATCAAATCTCATCATCTTATCATCATTGACCTTTGTTGAAGACACCAGAAGTTGTGTTGACGTCTGTTAGAGACATCGGATGTGGTTGGCTTACAAAAATGAGTGGATTCTTAGGAGATTTTTGTAAGTACTTGTTAGCTTGTGATTTTCCTATCTTAGATTGTATTGAATCTATAATAAAAATCAGCTAGATCAAAGGAAGAGCTTTCAAGAGTGGATGTAGGCCATGTTGAGGTTGAACCACTATAAATTTGTTGTTTGTGTATGCATGCTTCTACTTCTATGATTTTGTATTTGCATGGAATCTAATTTATTGTGTTGCATTAAAAGGGGGTATAGTTGATACACAATAACAGATAAATGCACAAATGGTTACCTATCTAAAGTTTGTTGTGCCCTATTAATTGACTAATGTTAAGTAAGATAATATCAAATTAATATATTGTGTCAATTAACTAAGGCATAGAATACAACTCTTGATTAATTGATTAATTTCTCTTGCATGAGAATATATATATAGTCAAGAAATATATAAGAATTAAAGAATTCATAAGTGTTGAAGGTGACAAACAATACAAGACAACTTGTCAAAATTAAGGGTGTACTCAATTAAGTGAATTAAGTGCAAAATAATTTAGAAAACTTTTTCACCCTCCTCTAAAATTCCAATAAGGAATCCGATATCCGAAATATGATCCTAGAGGGGGGTGAATAGGATTATGCTAATTCTTTTTTATTTCTTTCTAACAGTTCACCCTACCAATTTTTATAGTTCACAATATAATTGTCGCAATAAATGAATGTGTGATGATTCAATTTAATAAGGTTGGAAATATACTCGGTTGTTCAATTTACACAAAATAAATATAGATACAAAATGGAATTGAACAATGTAAAATAACTCAATCACACATTTATAGTGGTTCAGTCAATCCAGGCCTATGTCCGTTGTCCAAAAGCTCACCTCTGAGCTACTTTAATTTTTATTAATAGTTCATACACTATTATAGGAAAATTAATAAACCCAACAACATATATCAACCCAATGAACTCCGGTCACTGTTAATACACACTCGATGGCTCTAGTGAGTGTAAGAAAACCTCTAGTAGCTCCGACGAAGATATCTTTGTCTTCGGTGCTCTAACAAAGACACAATCAAATAAATAATGATTTATATGATGGGGAACTCAATTCCTATGAAATGTCTTTTAATAAGCTAATTTTCTAATTGTAAGCATAATAAAAATTCCCCTAAACAATACTAAATGAGGAATGTGTAAATACCTCTTAATAGGTGGATTTTACTATAGTGATCACAATTAATCAATCTCTACTAGCAATTTTCAACTAAATGTCTCAGAGATTGTTCCTCTAATATCAATATAAGAGAAGAAATTCAATGCAAGAGTGGTTTCCTTTTAGTAGGCTCATGTTCTTTTGTTTACATAGTCAAATAATGCTCCAAGCAATAAGATTTAACTACTTAGGTTGACAATATCAGAGATATACAACTAAGTTAAGATTCACCTCATTTGAAGGTTCTAAATCTTGGATCTTTTGGAGGGTTTGAAGACTTGAAACCCTAATGCATGATCTTCTTTGATTTGTATACTAATCAAGTTCAAGATATCGAGGGTAAACTCACTCAATCACCAAAGATGAGAGAAACCTCTCCCTTTTTGCACAAACACAAACACAAAACCTAGCCGCTTTTGCAAAGATAGGTAAATCATAAAAGTGTTGCAAGAGATGTGTAATGAAAAGTTTTAAGCTCCTTCTATAGAGTTTTAGAATCCCTAGCTAGGTTGGATACACAACGGTCATCGAATCCCCAAAGTAGGAAGGTTTTCACACATGATTTGAATGAGAAAGTGCAAATTCTGGAGCTTAGGATTGATCCTAAAAAACATGGGATCAATCCTAGGATTGATCTTAGAATGTAAAAGTTTGGGTTTTTAACCTTCTTCATTCTGGGATCTATCCTTGGCTTTCTAGGATTGATCCTAGAGGTTCATAATAGCCTCTATAGGTGTTTAGCACCTTGGGCTTAATCCTAGGAGTACCCGAATCATTCCAAAACGTCTGAAACTTGTCCAACCAACCTTGGTATCCCTCATTGTGATCCTTCACATTTATTTTATAAATTTAGCACAAATTAGACCAAGTTTTGAAGGAGTTTACCTCTCTAGGTTCATGGGTGGTCTTCTAAACATACCTAGGCTGAGTTTGGTCAGACACACTCATACCACACACTTTACCTCTGGAATTCATTGTTGACTTTTGAGGTGACTTTGTATTGGAGCTTGAGACATCTTGAGTTCTTCAATGAGGCTTGTCTCTTGATGCTTGTGATCTTCTAGGCTTCTTGACTTGAAACTTCTTCCTCTTTGAATTGGACTTACATAACTTATAAATTTACAAATACAACCCTTGTAAAACCAAGTATGTGACCACAACATACATATAATTACACAAGTTTTGGAATGAATTGACAATACATAATTTATACCTAACACCCTCTAGGTTTATTCAAGCCATAGACTAGGAATTTCAGCATATACTTATAACTAATCTCACATATCACCCTATTAGTAGGGCACTTCATATGCGTATAGCTAACCTCATGTATCACCCTTTAAGTGGGGTGTTTCATATCAAATCATATGTAAACAACCCATGTTGGGTCTCCGACAAATCAAATCATATCAAAAGGAAAAGATATGAGTACCATAGTACAAAGAAATTCCAAGTCCATAAGGCAGTTAATCATTTTTCAAGATTTGACATCTCCGATTTTTTTCCACAGAGCAAAATTCACGAGCCTATATTAGACAGACGAGAAGAGAAGGGAATTTTGAGTTTGGTAAAAATGTTTATAGAATGACACCATATGCATGGAAGAAGAGTTGTAAAGACCACAAGATGAACTCTAATACTCAGGGTTACAAAATGAAAGTAAAAAAAATAGTTAACTGACAACTAATTAATTTTTTTTTATTTTACCTTTACATAGTCTTATTAGGAACATTTTAGAATATGATGCCCTTTTTCAAATATTTCAAAATACTTGATTATTTGAGCAATTTTGCCCAACTTTATAGACGTTTTGGCAAAAATCCATTTTTTCTGACAAGTCTTGTAGCCTTATAGAATGCCAATCCGAAATGCCGATACATAACAAACTCTACGTAAAAGGTAAATTCACTCTCTTTGCATTGAAGAGAGTTTATATATATAAACATAAACAACCTTAGAAGCTCTAAAAAATGGCGATAATTGTTGATTTAAAAGGAAATCAAAAGTCATCACCGGATGATAATCAACATATATCATGGATTAAGTATGCAATTCAATAGGCTCAGTTCTTCCAAAAAAGCTTTGAATAGACTTTCGATTTCGTTATTACGCTGGAACTCGTATTTTTGAAATTCACTCTACCTCATCTACTCATTTCCATCAAACCCTAGTTCGGTCTCCGACAATCAAATCATATGAAAACAACCCATATTGGGCCTCCAAAAAATCAAATCATATATGCAAACAACCCATGTTGGATCTTCGATGCCACAATGGTCAACCTCAAAGAAGTCTTTGAATGCCAAAAAGTCCAACCTTAAAAACGTCTCTGAATGCGATAAAGTCTAACCCATGAATGAGTCTCCAAGCTTTCCACAAAGGCCATGAAGATGCTAGCCATAAAGGTCAACCCCATAAAGGTCTTCAAATGCCATAAAGGTGTAATGACCTGCTTTGTACAAAGAGGGAAAAACTGTAATTTTACCCCCATAAGGATACAATTATCCTTTCACATATTTAAACAAATTATAAAGTGGTATAGGAACCCATTAGACCAAGTTAGAAGTGTAAGACCCAAGTTGGACCTTGAACCTGTTAAGTTCGAAAGTTATCCTAATTTTGCATATAGGGTACCTTCACAGGTTCATTGACATAAATACCGAGATAATTAAAGGTCATGCCATACCTTTATAGAAATGTTTAGAAGTCTACTTTCCATCAAAACAAATGGTGTGCAATTATGAGTTTCCTAGAAAACGTTATGTCCATTTTCCGACAAGGTGTTTATGTTAATAGGCCCATAGATTTGCGGTAATTGCCCGAAACCACTGACACAAATACCTAGTGAATTATAGCATGATCCATACCTTTTTGAAAAGGTATTTAAGTTTAGTTTCGAACCCAATAAATTTCGATCGATTTCAATTTTTTTAGAGAAAGTTATGAAAATTTTAGTGTGAGGGGGTAAAGTTGAGAAAAACCTATTTGGATCAATCCAAAATTCTCAATTTGATCCAAATCATTTGGATTGAATTGATTGAATACCTCTTGGGTCTCATAAAAGTGTACAAATTGTCTTGGATCGATTTAGGATCAATCTATGATTGATCCAAATGAGTTAGATTATGATTTTTGGGGGTAAAATCGATTTTTCTTCATTTAGGGAATGTAGGACCACCCTCCCAACTTGACCCAAAACCCTAAATATAAGATAAAGAAACCCTAATAACCTCTTTTACATCCAAATAGAAAGAGTTTGAGAGACTTGGGGAGTTTTGGAAGAGCAAGAAAGAGTTCTTTCCCAATTGGGTAAGTTTCACTTTCAACCATAGAAATTCTTCTAGATTAGCTTGTTTTTCTACTAGAACTTCATAGTTTCATTTTTCTAATGTTAGAATTATAACTATTTTACAGATCAAGGTGTGAATAGAGGTTGAAGTGAAGGTTTCTTGTTTGGAGACCTTGGATTTGAGCTTTGGTAAGAATATCTAGCTTACTATGGATTTGATAATGCATATTCCTCTTTGATCTTTAGAGTTTTTATGTGAATCTTTTGAAATCTCTTAAATGCTTGGAAGTCTTGTTTCAACTCTTTGAACTTTGGATTGAAGTTTCTTTGGTAAAAAAATCTTGCATGCTATAGATGATTTGATGTAACCTCTTTTGTGGATTTCTTTGATCTATGAAATTAGTGATTGAATCCTTTGGAATCTTTAAAAACATGTGAAAAAGAATACTCTAAGCCATTGAACCTTGTGATTACTAGAATCTAAGCTTCTTTACCAAGCATATCTTGCTTTCTATGGGTGATTTGAGGTGAATCCCTCTTGCGATTTTAGATTATGTGATGCTACACATGAAATTCTCTGAGATTGTTTGAATTATTTGAATTCAATTCCTTGAAACATGTTGGATCTATGGTTTTCAACTTGTTTAATTAGTTATGCTTGGAATGACTCTTTTCTCATTGAAATCTTAATCAAAATCTATAGATCTATGTTTTAGACCATTGATTTTTGTTTGTTCTTTAGATCTATATCTATTTTGTGAAAAGTTATTTATCTGAGACATTGTGTGGACTGATTTCCTTTATTGAATCCCTTAGAACATGTGAAATTTGAACCTTCCTCATGTGAATTTTTAAAAAATCTGTGTGAAGTTGTGAATCCTTAAAAATCTATTCTAATTATGATCAATTTAAAAGGTAATCATGCCTTGCCTTTGCTTTTGGAACACTAGAAGTGGTATTGGCTAATCTCTATGATTTGATTCATTGTAATATATGTAAAATTCTGAATTTCTGTAAAAATATATTGAACTCATTAAATCTATTAAACTCTATGTCTCCTATATGATTATGTGAACCATGTGAACCTTTGAGTTACATTACATGTATGAATCATTGACTCTATGAGACATCTTAGTGGATCATTGTAACTCTGAACTTATGAAAATTGAATCATACACTAACATTGAATCTAAGTGAACCATGTGCCTTTGAAATGATTAATTTATGGAAATGTAATGTTTACAATTATTTTACACATTATAGAAACATTCTAATTATTGAAACCAGGTGGACTTTTGGAATTATTAATGTGAGCTATTTTTGGACTTTGAACCTTTGGCCCATTTTGGGTCTTATCACAGGTCTAAATGTGGCCGTTAACGATTTAGGCCTTAGCATCAGGCTAAGTGTATCCTAGTGATTATGTGGGCTTTGACACCGGGCTAAGTGTGTCCTTGAATATTTGGGCCTACTCATAAGGCTAGGTTTAAGAAAGTACTTTGGACATGCTCTTTAGCTCATGAATATTAGCCCTCCTCATTGGGGTTATAACAAGGACACCGGCCCTATCCATGGGGTTGGCCAGACTCCGGAAGTGAGTCAGAAGAGATAGACACTGATGAAGTGAAACACCATAAGGAAAGAAGATTAATTAAGGGACACTCACCAAAAGATATAATTGGAGATCCAAGCAAATGTGTCAAAAGTAAGAAACAACTTGAAAATCTTATGAGTAATGTGTGTTTTAGATCAACAGTTGAGCCTAGGAAAGTAGGAGAAGCTTTAAATGATCCAGATTGGATCCTAGCTATGCAAGAAGAGCTCAATCAATTTAGAAGAAATGATGTATGGTACCTTGTTAAAAAACCAAAAGATAAGAACATAATTGGCACTAAAAAGATTTTCAAGAACAAGATGGATGAGCATGGAACTATCATTAGAAACAAGGCTCACCTTTTTGCCAAAGGTTATGCTCAAATTGAAGGGAGTGACTTCGAAGAGACATTTGCACCAGTAGCAAGACTAGGGTCAATTCGAATCTTGTTATCCATTGTATGCCATTTGAAATTTAAGTTATATCAAATGGATGTCAAAAGTGTGTTTCTCAATGGAATACTTCAAGAAGTATAAAATGTATCTAATATTATCCTAGAGGGGGGTGAATAGGCTATCAAATTTATTCTACCCTTTTTTGCCAATGTTGGGATTGATTTTATTTTTCTTTGGGTGAGTGAGTGCATCAAAGTGCTACTCAAGCATTTATCCAAATACGTAGCAAACTATAGAAAATATAAGTATAAGTAGAAGAGATAAGCAATCACACATTCAATCCACAACATAAGATCTATAGTGGTTTGGCACTTAGCCTACGTGCACTCTTCTAAAGCTCACTATGAGCTTAGGTATATTTCTTTTAGATTTTCACATATAACCTAGGTTAACATATAAAACTTTACTACTTGCTCACAAGCAAGCTACTCAACAACACTCGGTGTCTCCGGTGAGTGTGCACTACCTCTGGTGGCTCTGGTGGAGGTTCTTAAGCTTTCGGTGTCTTCGGTGGAAGCAAAGCAAATGAATATGCAAATGAATACAAAATGATTAACAAATATTACTACTAAGTTGGTTGATGTTGTTGTTGTTCTTACCACATGTGAGAGTGCTCATTGTTGAGTTGGTTTGCCTTATATACCCACTTCTTCTTCAAGCTATGGCACTAAAGCTTCTCAAGGTAGGCCAACCACAAGGAGGGTTTCTTCAAGGGACAACCCAAATCACACCTCTCAAGTATATGTTAGCTAAAATGAGTTGAGAGGGAAACAAGAGAGATTTTCTTGATGAACTTTCAAGCTTGCAACTCAAGCAATGGAGGATTAGGGTTTCTCACCTGTGGAGGCTCTTTTTAGCAAAGTAAATAACACTCTCTTAAAGTCTTGAAGATTGTTTAGCCTAATGGGAAACATTTTCTTTTATAGAGGACAAAAAAGGCTCACAATCTTTGGATTGAAATCTTTTCAAATGGATAAGAAAGACTGTCCATCCATTCAAAAATGAAAAATGACGAAATCCCAAAATAACAGATCTGTGACTGATCATGGGCTTTGTGATCAATCACGAGACTGTTAGGACCCAGGTTGTGATCGATCACAAAGAAGGGGCCTAGTCCTCTGGTGGTCAAAAAAATTGAGTGTGATCGATCATGGACTTTATGATCGGTCACGAGTCCTGTGTTCTATATTGTGATCGATCACGGGGTTTGTTATCGGTCATGCATAGTGAAATCTGTAGTATATCATTGTGTACACCTTGGGGTGTTCCATATGAACTTGGGATCAAGTTAGGGTATTCAACCATGTGTGTGGATATGCCATGGGTCATACTACATGATCCCTATGAAGCTACATGTATGCCTTTACCTTCTTAAAAGATATAGTCCGGCTTGAGTCTTGGTCTTCAAGGCTTGACTTGTCAAAGCTTCTTCCATACTTTTGCCCATGGATTTGACAAATGTGTTAGGATCATATATTGTCAATCCCATGTCAAAACAGTGAGGTGTAAAGTGTTAAGGCAAGTCCATGATGTTGCTCCAAGCTTAAAGGCAAAGATGGACTAAAGACCTATAAGATCAAGGAAAGTACCAAAGATAAAGAACAAAATCAAGACTCAGGTTGAAGATTCAATGCAAAGGAGCTGGATCTGAAGAATGACAAAAACAAAAAGGAAAGCCAAATGGGTGCTCCTGATATGCACTAACCTCGGAAAATAGCCACACATTGCACCATGCACTAAAGCACTAAAACTAAACATAAAAACAAGTATGAGGTGCTGAAAAGGGGTCTAAATGTAAGTGTAATTAACCCAAAAGGATAATGGAATAAGGCCCAAAACCAAAATAAAGCAATAGGACAAAGGTCCGAAAAATTACAGACCCTGATTGATCACAAGATTTGTGATCGATCACAGATCTCGTGATCGATCACAAGTCAGTTTTTAGACAAAAAAAAAAGGTCCCGAGAGTTGTGATCACAGGGCCTGATCGATCACACTCTCCTGATCGATCACAGAAAAAGTGTGATCGATCACGACCGCAGGTTTGCATAAAATTTGACTTCTATTTTGAGATTTTAATCAGACTCTTCTTAGGATCTGTCCATTTGAAAGAGCTCTAATCCTATGGACTAAGAGTAGTCTAAGCTCTATAAAAGGGTGATAATACCATAGGTTTTAAATGAAGAGAAAAAGCAAGCGTAAAACAAAAAGAGAAAACTTTGTCTGAGAAAACGGCTAGTCTAAAAACTGAGAAGTCTTGTGCTAGTTTCTGATCTGATCTTGTGCTACTAAATATACTTGAGTGAATCATCTCTCTGAGCATACTACTTCATATACCAAAGAAAGAGACTATTATTGATTGTCCGTTGTAAGGAAATCTGTGATTCAAAAGGCTTAAGAGAGTATTCTCTACTGCGTTTCATACTATGGAAGAAAAGGTAAATTAGCTCGCTACAAGGAGCATCCACATTCCGTACACATTGATATATCAACCTATATGAGGTAATCTATATCTACTCTATTTATTTCATTGATTGTATCCCTTCCGCCGGAGACACTGGAAGGAGTATTACACTCTTTGGAGGCAGAGAGTGTAGGTTTAGCTTGCGTAGCAAGTTAAAAGGGTTTTGTGTGAATTTCACCTAGATTGTCTGTATTTTAATCTAAATAAAATACGCTAAGCTCTATGATTGAGATTTTGGAAGTGGACATAGGCCTTAGTGCCGAACCACTATAAACCTCTGTTGTTGTGGTGTGTACATTTGCCTTTTATTGTGTTCATGTGATTGATAAACTTGTGCTTGCTCAGAACATTATCATATTGATATTCAATTAACCTAATCAATAGTTATAACGTGAATCAATCTAGTAGTAGAATAACTAATAGAGATTGTTAAATAAATCAAAGCAAATCAAGTTAAAATTAAAAGAGTACGACATATCCTATTCACCCCCCTCTAGGAAAGAATTTCAGTGTCATCCATCTAGGACATCTTCAAAAATTGTCATGTCATTGACTCTTTTTTTTGCTTAGTAAATTGCCTTTATCCTTTTCGTTTGGTGTTTGTTTCACTTGCTGTTTGTTGTGTAGGACTCTAGACTTCCATGCTTATCCAAAGACATAAATTTTATTCATAATTTCGTTATACATTTTTGTTAGTGCCTTTCTAAAGTTACTCCAAGATTCAGATTAGCATATGTGCATTTAAGTGATCCTTTGTGTGTACAAAACTTATGTGAAATGTGTTAGCATTCTAAGTGTGACATGTGTACGATAATATGTGTCTTGGTACGGGGTGTTACACTCTTCCCCCCTTAAAATAAATTCAGTCCCTAAATCTGACATACCTTAGGTGCAAAACAAGTGTGGATGCTTTTCCTTCATCTTGTCTTTGCCTTCCCATGTTGCTTATTCTTCTGAATGGTTTCTCTATAGTACCTTCACATATATAATCACCTTTGAATGAAGAACTTGTTTATTCTTATCTAAGATCTAAACTAGTTGTTCATCATAGAACACTCTTCATTGATTTGAAGTGGTTCTTATTCTAACACATGAGATAGATCACACATGTACTTCCTTAGCATGGATACATGAAACACATTGTGGACATGTGACAAATTCGACGGTAAAGCCAATTCATAGGAGACATCATCGATCTTTCTTAAAATTTTAAAAGGTCTAATAAATCTAGGACTAAGTTTTCCTTTCTTTTATAATCTCATGATACCCTTTGATGGTGATACATTAAAAAATACATGCTCTCCAATTTGAAAGTCAAGTTCCTTCCTCCTTTGATCAACATAACTCTTTTGTCTACTTTGTGCTACAAGAAATCTCTCATGAATAACCCTGATCTTTTCAATTGTCACCTAAACTAATTC
>JAOXJP010184711.1:0-12385 GCA_025762735.1 Platanus orientalis
GGCAAGTTGTATGTAACCAAAATAACTGGCCAACAACTATATCTAGTGCTAAGATCCGAAAATGGATTGAACCCATCAGCTGTAAGGCCAAGCCTAATGTTTCGTGTTTCAAATGCAAAATTGGGTCACTTGTTATTTATTACTATCCATGCCACCGAGTCAACCAGATGTCTCAGCTTTCCATCCTGACTCTTGTGAGTAGAATGCCAAGTGATTTTGTCTGATTTTTTTGGTAACATTAACATCCTCTTCAATCTGGAAATAATCGAAAAATAACGTAACACCTTAGTAGGAACTCGGTCTTTGATTCTTTTGGTGGATTGGTTCACTTTCCACCTAGAGGCACCACATCTCGGACATGTATCTAAGGACTCTAGATCCTTCTTAAATAAGCAACAATCATTCACACAAGTATAGATCTTCTCGTACCCTAGGTCAAATGTCTTGAGTGGCTTCTTGGTTGAATACATTGAGTCAGTAAGTGTGTTGGGATGTCGTAGCATGTCACGAACTATCTCTAATAGTTCATTGAAACCCTTATTAGATAAACTGTGTGTGGTTTTATGCTTATATAAGGCTACGGTTGCTAAAAGCCTTGTATACTTTGTACAACCGGCATGTATACAAAAAAATTTTAGGGAAGACTTCCTCATTAATTAATTATGCTAGTTGTTTTGGTTGTGTTAGTTATGATTTATTAATTAATTATGCTAGTGGCTTTAGTTATGGCTTATGGGTCAATACAAAATGTAGAGAGAATTGTTTTACGTACCCATAGAATGATAAAGATTAAAGACCTACAAAGACTTTAGAGATTACCTACCAAGCAATATAACAAAGACCTACAAAAGGGCCAAAAATAGGCTAAAGATGGTGTGTAAAGGGGCTAGATAGCAAGCTAATATGGAGTGTATATGGATACTATTAATGTATGTAAAGGCTAGATAAACAATAAATATGCAAATTAGATGATGCGGGATGTAAAGGGGAATAAGTCTAGATGTTGGCAGCGAGCTAAAAGTATATAAAAAATGACTAAAAGGCTAGGGAAAGCTAAGTGTATATGCCAAGAATAGGGACATCAGCAAATATCAAGTAAACAAGTAGGGAAATCAGGGTGGTTGCTTGGAAGATTTCCCTTTTCCTATATTTGGAAGTCTTGTGCCCCACCTAGAATCTCTCTTTTCATATGGTCAGGTGTCCTTAAAAGAATTCTAACCATAGACAATCTGATGGCAAGATGTATGCTGTTGCATAATCAGTGCAGTTTTGTTTCATAGAAGTTGAATCTATTAGCCATATTTTTCTGCATTGCTAAACCTTTTCTTGCAGTTTGTTAAATCCTACTTTAATACACATTGGCCGCCCATTTAAGCCTGTTATTTCCCTATTAAACCAGTGTTCGAGTAAATCTTTATATACTCTTGTTTCAAACCCTGATTTTCTTTCTGTAGCATTAATGTGACACCACATGACTTGCTGTTCTTATCAAACTTGAACCCAATTAGGCCTAACTTGGTGAACTAAGCATAACCGAATACCTAGACCTATTCAGCCCTATTTCCTAGCATCTAACAGCCTATTTCAGACTCTTTACACTCCATCTCTCCCCCCCTCTTTTCTTTTGGCATTATCACATATTCTCTTTTAAGAGCCACTTCATTCAAAACTTGCAATTTTACATTGCTCTGCTACTTTGTCAGCTACAATATTAGGAAATTCTTTTAATTATTATTGCTTATAGATAAAAATTATTTAAGTAAAGCTTCGGTGTGTGGGTGTGGGGGTCATGTTCCATGTCTTCAGCCTTGGCAAATAAATTCTCTCTTCTTTTGGTAACGATGTCGACATGTGTGATATATCTCCGAAAATGTGGTCTTGTATGAGAATTTTTTTTACTTGTATTATGCTTATATCTTTTTATGTAGAAAACATCTTTTAGTTTTTTATTTCCCATCTTGTTTGCTTTTAAAAATTCAGAAGCGGGCTACTAACCTAGTCATGGCCTCTTTTTAGACACCTGCTACTTTTTCAACTGAGTACTTTTTCGGGTGTTTTTAACCCCAACACATGTGTCAGCTTATAGTTCATCACAAAGAGACTTTTTTATTTTTATTTTTATCATAGCACATTTGTTTCCTTTCTATTAATCAAGTAACTCCAAAGTAAACCAACAAGTCAATGTCTAATAACTCACTTACCTATGGACATCATAGGACACCTATATATATATATATATATATTCACCTAATCTAAAGAACAAAAAATAATATATTCACAGCTTAAATGAATACAAAAATTATACTGCTATAATCCTTTAATTATGTTGATTTTTTGACACACGGGTGTTGGAGGATGAACCTTCAAAACTAAAGAACTGAAGAAGTAAAAATCATGCACCAAGAAGCAGAAGCATGATGAGAAGCACAATAGGGTTTAAAAAGAAATAATACAAATCATGATAATAATTTTTAATTAATCACTTAAATTTATGCTTGAAAGTTTTGCAAAGATGAATGAATATGTAAAATAATAATGCAATTAATTAATATGTATTGTACAAAAGATAAAGAGAACATAGTAAACTTGGAAGACATTAACGATGAAGATGACAATAATGAGTAAATGCAAGAGAATGAATGGAATATAACTAAAGATCCTTTTGACACTCCATGGATGACCCAATTCACTGAAACTCCATGAGATACTTAATTAGAAATATGATTGCTATTATTAGAATTTTTGAACTATGTGATATTAAGATACTAAATTTTTTAGTTTTATTCTTATGAACTCATTGTGTAAGTGTTTAGCTCTTGATATGTTTTCACATTAACTTGTAATGTAAAAAAGTGCCCTCAAACCAAGCATTTATGTTGTGAGACGGCTTGGCAAACACTACCAAAAGACTGAGAAAGAACCATGACCACCATAACAACCACTAGAAAGGAGGAAAAAAAACAAATTGTGTTATTTCCAACATATGTATCTCCTCAAACCAGTAATGAACTTGATCATTTCCAAAGGAAAAAATCAAAATGTGCCAAGCATCAACATCAAACTGTACATAATAAATTAAGCATCCACTAAGATTTTTTTTACATACAGTCATCAACCATATCAATAAAATCTACCATAATAATGCCATAATCTAACAAGTCATCATCATAAATTGGAGATACAGTTGCTGAAAATGTAAATTAGAATCAAATTAAACCTTTGGTTTGCTTGCTATAAATAAAAACCCAAACTGAACAAATAATTTCTTGTTGTTACACATAACAACAAATTGACCTCGAAACTAGCTATCTAACCTACAAATCACTGATTGTGGACGTGAATCTAGCATTAAACCGTGAACGAAGAAGCTAATATAAAAATAGTCAAGTAGTAAAAACACAAAAGGATACAGAGTGACAAAAAACTAGGGAGGTAGTAGATTGGTCTCATCAACCACTCGCAGTTGATTGTAATAAATCGAAGAACATATTCATTACCGACAAAAATGATAGATGAGCAGATTGACACACCAATTGTAACAATACAAAAAAAAATTAAAATACAAACCTGTTTCTTCAAAATCAGTTACGTGACAAATCATCTTTATTGCAAAATTGTAAAACCTGTTAGAAAGAAAACTTTTTGGAATCAATTTATTGCAACAACAACAAAAAATAAAGAAGTTTCGCCATATTTATCAGAAGACGCAATTCCCTTCTTGGGATTAAATTCAGAACTGGGTTCTAATATTACAGATTTCAAGGTTTCTTTACTACGACCAAATCTCAAAATGGTACAAAGAATATAGGATATGAACTGTGCAGATGCAACTTCTTCATCCCAAGGGTTATCAATACACTCCACAAAATTCTTCGACTCCCTGTTTCGTGGCATTCAAATGTCATAAAAAAGAAGAAAGAAAGAATCCCACTTGAACCAACTATTCCCCTTAGTTTAAGAAAATTGAAGAAACAAAAAATTAACCCAAATCCCCTTTCTTGCAGAAGGTTCAAAAAAACTGAAACCCTAGAACTTTCTAACCCTAGTTCTCTACCAAACAATAATGGAAGAAAATCCCAAATTCCCCAATGAAAACCCTAATTGTGACAAACTCAAGTCTTGAAACCAAACCTACAAAATTCCTAACAGGAAAAGTGACAATTTTTTAAAAGGGTGAAAAAAGGGTAAAGAGAGAAGAAGGAGAACAAAAAAAAACCAAAAATTCAAAGCCCTAAAAACTTTTGATGATGTATTCCTAGACAAAAAAATAAAAGAATGAGAGAAAGTGAACAAAAAGGTCTAATTAAAACTAGAAAATATAATCAGGTTTATGGAAATGAAGGATACCTAGTTTCCCAAAGGCTCTAAATTTTCTCCAGCTCTTTAATCATGGGATTTAACCACTTTTTCCTAATTTTGAGGGAGAATCCACGACTGTAAAGACAGTCGAGATGGTGTGGGTGAAATCAAAAGGTGTGAGTAAAGAGGATGACAACTGATTTCGTCTGGGACAGGAAGAGATGGCAATCGATTTCGCCTAGACAAGAAGAGAAAGTGGGAACCAGGAAGAGAACGTGGGAGAAAGGAAAAATGCACACGGGGAATACATATATAACGGATATAGGAAGCATTTATAAAATGCTGCATATGTTTGTTTTGTAGCGTTTAAAAAGTGTTGTATATGTGTTTTTTGCGCTAACACATGACAAAGAATTACGACTTTTTTATGCAGCATTTGTAAAACGTTGCAATAAAAAAGCGTAACGTTTTTAAAATGCTGCATATGTTCCTTCTGTAGCATTTAAAAAATGTTGCATATGTGTTTTTTGCACTGACATATGATGGAGAATTACAATTTTTTTATGCAACGTTTAGAAATGCTGTGTAAATATAACATATACAATGTTTTAATAAAATGTTGTATAAATAAATGCTATGTATTTCTTTTTGCCTTTTTCACAACGCTTTATATAAAAAATGCTACATATTATTCTCTTTAGACAGCATTTTTACAAAAAAACGTTGTTTAAAAGAATGTTGTTAAAAATCAATTTTGTTGTAGTGTGTAAAGCCTTCCTCGGTGGGTTACTTTTCCTTAAGCAAGAGTTCCTTATCTTTTCCACAATGTTTTTCACTAGGATTTTATAATAGGCAACCCTTGTGTCTTTCTCTTTGATGATTTGCCTTGGCAAGGGTAGAAAGGAAGAAATAGAATGGTCTTGTGATTGATTTTCCTAATCTAAGGTCATGAGGGAGACAAGAGTTAATTCACAAAAGTGAGGAGTAGTCTCTCAAGATTTTCTCAAACTTTTTACAAAAACGATTAGAAAGCTCTTTAGAACTTATTTCTATTTATATTTGTTGATGTATGTCAATCCCATGGGCATATGGGTAGTGCTAGGAGTCTTGTAAGTGTCTTATGTGAGCTCACAAGTTCATATCATGAAGCCAAAGAAGGACCAAAAGCCCAAGGAAGAGCACCGGAAAGAGGCATACCAAGGAAGATATATATCATGCATACATATCATTTTGTGTCTAAAAATGATCCTAGACATGATTTAGGATCCCTAAGAATGCCCAAACCAAGATGCCCAAGGACTGCCTAAAATAAAAATGTAAAAAATTTTAGTTGAAACCAAGTATGAAACTCATAATCGATTTCGGTGCAATTTTGCATCTCAGTTAATCACACCCAAGCCCAAAATTGATAGGTCCAAACAGATTTTGATAAGAGTTTTGAGAAAATTCCCAAAACCTAAATCGATTGCGAAACCCTAAACCGATTTGGGGCCTAATAGGCACTCGAAATCAATTATGGATTTCGTAACTGATTTGGAGCCCAAATCGATTGCGAAACCCCCAATCGGTTTGGAGAACATTTTTGAAAAAAAAATTACACAAAATTTTTTGGGAAAGTTTTAAAATTTGAACCCCATTTTAGCACATCTAAAAGGCCCAAAATGATCTTCTTTTTGCCATATGCCTATCCTAAGGTTGTGGATGCTCCTCCCTACTATAAAAGAGATTTTTTCCCTTTAGGAGTAAAAAATCTCTAACACTCCAAATTATTTTTTGAGAGAACTAATAGGCATACTATTTTTAGAGCCCTCTTCACTGTGCAAACCTCCATTGCCTACAAATTATTGAGATTTAGTAGCTAGCATTCTACACTTCTCTCTCTCTCATTCTTTCTTTCCTATTGAGCATCATTTCTACTATTGTAGAGAAGTTGTGGTGGTGAGCACTTTCTTAAGAGGAACTCACCTTTGGCTGAGCTCAAGGAGCACTAGAGCCAAGTACTTAGAGCTTGTGGGTAGCTAAGGCATACTAGCACATTAAGGAACATCTCACATTTGAGAAACTAGCAACATTAACCATATTGTGGCAATATTTGCTTGACTTTGCATTCATTTGCATTCATATTTATTATTGTTATTGCTTTGCTTTCATTGGAGACATCGGAAGCTTGACTACCTTCGCCAGGACACCGAAAGTAGTGCACATTCACCGGAGACACCAAGTGTTGTTGTTTACCTTGCCATTGAGCAAGTAGTTAGGTTTGTATATTGACTTAGGTTGTAATAGTACTTAAATGAAATATACCTAAGCTCAGTAGTGGGCTTTAGAAGAGTGGACATAGGCCCGAGTGCCGAATCACTATAAATCTTGTGTTGTGGTTTGTGGTTGTATGATTGCTTGTCTCTCCATCTTTACACTCTATACTACGTTTGTTTAACATATGCTTAATATTGTTCTTAAATAGTTACATTGAAGAACACACTCACTTAATTGAGCTAAGTGTAACAATAATTAATAACATATAAAAGACAACTTTAAAAAGGGGTTAAATAAATTTGAGAAATCCTATTCACCCCCTCTAGGATTACTTTTGTGACATTTCAATATTAGACAGGAATAGACCTTATCCATGGATTTGGAACAAACCCCCAATGGTCAAATAGATATAAAACTTGATTTAGAATCATTTTTCAAATTCTGATTCCCGTTGGCTCAAACTGGGCACTTTGGCTCAATCCTGGATCGATATGGTATCATGCAGTTCGATCCGAGAGCAAGCTTGTGTTAGGTGGCTCGAGTTAGAACCAACAGTCTTAGCAAACTCTGCTAAGAAACTAAAACCAGAGAATTGATGGTTCGATCTGAGATCTATCTAGTATGTGAAGGCTCGAGTTGGCACCCTCTGGATTGATTTGGAATTGATTCAACCATTTTGTTGAACACCAAAATTTCCTTGAAAATGCTGCAAATGGCTCAAAATCGCCCCTCTAAGGTCCGAAGAGGTCCACTGAACCTCATATACCCCTTTGGGACCTATGGTTCATTATTAGCCTTATTACCTTACCTTATTTACCTTTATAAGCTCGAATGAGGCATGAACCCTTTAGGATGTGCACCTCACGTTCTCGAATTTCTTTCTTGAAGACTTCTTTGCCTTTGAATGTTATATTCATGCAACTTAGACATAAGAACCTCCTAGATTCTAACATGACTCAACCCATGTCCTAGTTTATACATTACGTGCATTTTACAGTTCATTGAATTTTACAACATTTGCACTTACAAACACTAAGATATAAAGGAAGCAAAAGAAACTGACACAAAGTGATTGGTCAAGAAGAAGAAAAAGACTGAAGTTAGAGAAAAAGGAAAAGAAACAAGAGAAGTTGAGGACCACAATGGGAAGTCCACTAGAGAAGCGAAAGAAAGGAAAAACAAAAAAAAGTTACAGAGACAATTGAAGGGAAAAATGAAAACTTTGAGGTTCAACAAATAATTGATGAAACTTCAAGAGAAATGGAGACACACATTTTGAGAAAGGATACAGTGGAAAGAGCTTAACGAAAGAAAGATGCAGAAATTGATGAAGTGGAAGAAGATTTGATCGAGGTTACAAACCTTGAGGGAGGTCTATTTGACCATCCTGAGGAATTTATACCTCTACTACCCCCGTCTTCCCTTAGCCCTTGATTGATCAGGGAGAAGAAGAAGCAAGGCCGGAAGATGGATTAAAGCATATTTCTTTAGGAGAAATGGGTATCAAGGTAGACATCACTAAAGAGGTTAAAGTTTCGAGCACAACTCTTATTCTTGTCGATGGTCAACAAAGAAGCTTACCGTCTAACCCGGTAAATCCCCTTTTCCTTGGAATTGTATATCGTGCTTCTTTCAATTTTTCTAATGTTCTTAGTTTATGTTTTAGGTCATCCACTTGGTATGCTCAACCTATTTTATGGAGGACACACAAACTTCTCATGCATCCTCACCTTAGGTCCAACATGATAGCTTTGTCTCGAGTGGTGAGGTTGAGTCAAGCTCCTCTACTTCTAGAGTTGTTTATGATCTCATCCATGTTAAGGACAATTGTTAAAGTTTTGGTTAAGAAGTTATTTTAGTTAAGTTGCTAGACGAGGAAATGATTGTAATTCCTAAGTAAATTATCCTAGAGGGGGATGAATAGGATATTTTCAATTTTTAATCTTCTTTTACTTTAAATAACAATGCCACTATATCAATTCAAACATGTAAGAGCAATTTACAATGATAATTGAAATAACCAAGTTCAAGACTAAGACAAATTGATCATGCAAAGAAAGTAATAAGTGATTGTGTGCAAGTAAGTGATGATAGCATGAAGATTTGAAGAGACAAACCACAAGGCAAGATTTATAGTGGTTCGGCATGATGGCCTACGTCCACTCTCTAATCCCATGAAAGTGGGTATTGATTTTTATTAATAGTTCTAACAACTATTGCAAGGAAATCAACCAAACTTACTAAACATGCTTGACAAGCATGTGTTTCCTCCAATGACTCCGATGGAGGGAATGCAATGCACTTGGTGTCTTCGACGAGTGCTCTACGTCAGATGCCTCTGGAAAACGCCATCAAATGAAGATAATGATGATGATGGAAAGTAGCAAGGTGCTTGACCTCTTGAAGGCAAATGTGACTATAGGATAGCACCAATTGTGAATGCTTGATCTTGTTGAGGGTAAGCTCTTCTAAGCAACTCTTGTAGGGACAAGAGCCTTCGACTTTGTCTAGGTGAGGGGATGTATACTTGTTTAATCGCTTAGACTCACACACAAACTTTTAACAAGATTTTCCTATTTTTGTTCAAAATGAGATTTCCTCAATGAGTGAAGATTTTAGAAGCAAGAGTACTCAAAGATTGTTCTTGACTCTTAATAATGTGTAAAAGTTGTTATTTTGGTCTCCCAACAGTTGGAGCTTTATAGCTAAAGAATAGGAACCAAAGAGAGGGAAAAAAGTGGGTAACAGCTCTAATTTAGACCGTTTCCAAGCGCCCCCCACGACTCTGGGGCGCCCCAAGTACCCCTTAGCAGGCGCCCCTCAATCCTCGCGGGTGTCCCAGACTCTTCGTGGGCACCTAGGGCTGAAAAACCCGAGAACCTGTTTTTTGGTTTTTCTCAGGTGGGGTGCCCCAGAGACCACTCGGGCACCCCAGCTATGCCCTCTAGGGTGCCCCAGAGTACTCGTGAGAGCCCCAAATTCCCCTGTTTTCTATTTTTTGGTCTTTTTGAGATTTCGTTGGTCTTTTCTTGGAAGGAACACCTTGGGGCCTTAAGACCTAGGGTCATGGGTTACCAAATGGGTGAGAGACCATGGGCTTCATGGTTTTGGGATACCAAGGCCATGGGAACTTGGGAATTGGGCCAAACACCTACACAAACCTTCTTGGGAAACTTGGAAGGCGCATAACTTAGCTTGCTTGGGGCTTCCTTGAGATGATAAGTTTCGCTCTTGTCTTCACTTGTAGATGAGCTTCACAGACACTCTTGAACTTAGACAATATTATAATTTAGAGCAAATACCTATACATCAATACTAGGAATGAAATTGACAAAACATAAAGAGCTAACAATGATGAGATGGTGTATCTATATTCGGTTATTGTAAAAATCTATGAGTTGGTGTGTCTATATTCGATTGTAAAGATATTTTTCTAAAAGCTTATAAATAAAGAAGGTGGCTCTCAATTGAAAGCAGGGGAGAAATTTTCTATTTTCTAAGCTGTGTTTACATGGTATTAGAGCAGTAAACAGACTCGCGTCTTCTTTCTTCTCTTGCTTCTCTGCAACAAACTCTGAACTATTCTTTCTCTCCAAAGGCAACTACACCTTCCTCTTCCTCCCTTCCATCTTCTCAACCGAATTTGTCACTTCAACTCTTCATTACTAATCTCACCTCCTTGATCACGGTGAAACTCATTGCCAACAATTTTCATCTATGGAAATCTCAAATCGTCACAGCACTTTGGGGCCATAGGCTTCTATATATGATCAATGGTTCTAAGCCGATTCCTCTTGAGTCTCTGATTGATGCAGATGGCAAATCGCAATCCAATCCAGCATACGTAGAATGGATCTTCCTCGATCAACAGTTGTTGAGTTGCATTTTTGCAACCGTTTCTAAACCCATTCTTCACAATGTTCTAAATATGGAAAGCTCTCGTGATGCATGAAACACACTCAAGCGTAAATTTTCTTCCCTATCCAGAACAAATATCTTCAACTTGAAGAATAGGCTATAGACAATTTTGAAAGGTTCTCTCTCCATTCAAAAATATCTTCAATATATCAAATTGATCATTGACACTCTTGCTTCGGTTTCATCAATGATTGATGACAAAGATATAGTTTTGTTTACCTTGAATGGCCTACCTTTTGCGTTCAATGGATTCAAAACCGCGATTAGAACCAGATCAAGTGGTCTCTCTCTCAGAACTACAAGAACTACTTGTTCTTGAAGATCACCAACTGCAAACTCAATCTGGTGAGTCGTTTTCTCTGATCACAACTGCCTTGATCGTCTCTGACAAAGATCAAAACCAGTCGTCTAGATCTGGTTCAAAGAACTACAACACCAGCTGATCCCGTGGAAGAGGTCGGAACCGGTATTTTAGCAATCAACGCCCAATAGTCATTTGTCAGATCTGCCACAAGCAAGGACATCTTGCTATCAATTGTTATCATCTCTTTGATCAAAGTTATCAACAGTCTACAGATCATCCTACAGAATCGGTGCACAAAGCTCTAATGGCTTCCTTTGATGATCTTCCTGATCCATCATGGTTCCTCGACACCGGGGCATCCAACCATGTGACACTGGACCTGTCGACACTATCACTCCATGCTCCATATCGTGGTCCTTCGAAAGTTTCTGTTGGCAATGGCTAGAATCTCACAGTTACCAACACGGGTTTAGGTATTCTTCCAACACCTGATCATACATTTCATCTTTATAAAATATTACATGTTCCATTGTTGTCTACTAATCTGATTTTAGTTCAAAAATTTGCTTCCGATAATAATTGTTCACTTACCTTTGATAAAAATCAATTCGTCATTCAGGACAAATTGACAAACAAAGTGATCTATCAAGGGTTTTCTAAAAACAGGCTTTATCCTATACAAGCTTATCATTCTTCAAAGCATACTTATGAACCTGTTGCCTTTTCAACTACGTCAACTACAGCTCCTCTTTGGCACAACCGTCTCAGCCATCCCGGTTTACTATCCCTAAATGCTGTTTTTCAAAATTTCTATTTGCACTCTAAACTTTCCCAGTTTCATTGTAATAATTGCATGGAGGCTAAGTGTCATCAAACATCTTTGCAAAATTCTAATACAATTTTTGCTTATCCTCTGGAATTAATACATCTTGATGTCTGGGGACCATCCCCTAAAACATCTATGTCTGGGTTCAGGTTTTATCTCTTAATAGTAGATGATTATTCCAAATTTTCTTGGATATACTTACTAAAATAGAAATCCAAAGTTTTTTCTATGATTGTTCATTTTAAACAACATATGGAAAATTTATTATTTCGTTCCATTAAGATCCTATGAAGTGATGGTGGTGGGGAATTCATATCATCAAATCTAAAGTCATTTCTTGCAAGCAATGGGATTATACAACCAATAATGTGTACCTATACTCTAGCTCAGAATTATGTAGTTGAGCACAAACACAGACATATAGTGGAGACAAAAGTTGCCCTCCTACAAATGGCTTTAATGCCTAACACGTTTTGGGTAGAAGCTGCACTAACTATGTAACACCAAATTTCAAGCCTTGTATGAGGTGAAATTCGCTGAACAAATTACCTAGCCATTTTAGAGGCTAGTTTATTATTTTTATGAGTGGGGACTAAAACTTCAAGTTTGGTAAACTTATTAATTACAGCCGTTTAACACAACCAACCTCTGATTATCTTAAAGTTATGTATCACAAAAATATAGTTGCAATCATGTAAAAGAGAAGAAGAAAGGGAAGTAGAGATGCTCTTTTAAATATATGAATATGGCTTACACTGGGTTGTTCATCAACAAGTTTTACC